>JAHDVE020007178.1:0-43633 GCA_022606495.2 Halesus radiatus | reverse complement strand
AAATGTTATATATATATGTTATGGTTGAGATTTTCACGGGTGTAAGATGTAGAATAATTTTCTCGGTTTACCCGCGTGATGTAGTCCTTAGAAGGACTTTTTAACTCCCGACGTTTCGGACAAATCACATTGTTCATCTTCAGAGGCCTTTTGTCTTGAGTTTTGTTTTGAACAGATCGCTTGCACGTGTCCGTTCAATCCAAAAGTCAAAACCTAAGTGATTGCAAATCATTTTAGTAGTCTAGGACGCAACACGCGTGTCGATAAAGGGGCGGAGGTAGGGGTGGAGCCTTTAATAGGCTGTTTGCGCGTAGTAACCCGAATGGTTTTATTTAAGAAAGTTAAGGGTAATTCTAATAATTTTGGATGTGATGTTATCGGGGAATTTTGATCAATTATGACTTTCCAAGTGTCGGGAATCGATCTGTTCAAAACAAAACTCAAGACATAAGGCCTCTGAAGATGGACAATGTGATTTGTCCGAAACGTCGGGAGTTAAAAAGTCCTTCTAAGGACTACATCACGCGGGTAAACCGAGAAAATTATTCTACATATATATATATTATCAGTGGCGTGCAGTTCACAAGGGCTGAAAATCTGTGCCTACCCTAAAAAAATGAACTATAAGAAAAAATCGTAGAAAGATAAAAGGCGACAAATTTGTGAAAGATGTATTTTTTCCCTGAATTTTGTTAGAAACTTGAAAGCTCATTTATTTATCCAGTTGGCCATAACAATCAGCGAAATATGATAATAAAATAACTGTTTTCAAATATCCAATGGACAATTCGTACCCGAACTTGAAAAACTAACAGCCTACCGTTAGTGATAATGCAATGCACGCCACTGTATATTATTGTGAACACTGATTGTGAACCTCTTTTCCATGCACTTAGTGTATTATTATATTGTATTTCATGTACCTACTAACTTGGTATAGTTTAGGGCGTAGGATACTTTTTTTATTTAACCTAAAATTGGTAAAAATGATTTTACTATGATTTCCATTGCTCTTCTTGTCCTTCTCCTTGACTCATTTACTGATCCTTGTGAACAGATAATTACTACGCTGTATTTCCCGTAGTCTGCGCGGAAGTACCCACGTAAGTACGCTCAAAATGTCATAAATAATAAGTGTTTTCATAGGCAAGCTTTCTTGCGTAACTTCTTTAGGAGTGCTAAGTAGGTGCCATGTTTATGGCGACAAGTGCAAAATGCAGGCATCGCTTCGTGCCAAGGAAGTCGGCTGCATATTTCATGGAACTCTCAGTAATTCCAACTTGTTAAGACTTATTAATTAGAGTTTCCAGTTCTCGGCGTATCGCAAGCGCTTTGTAGTTCCAGTTGTAGTTCCATGGTTCTTCCAAAGAGCTGCGCAGAAATGCACGGGACGATTAAACTTCATTTATCAATGCTAATAATAGTAAAAAATTGACGTGACTTAACTATTAAATTTGACTTACTTGCATATCGCCATTTTTTAAAAAAAATCTCTCCCTAGGGGCGCTTTACGAAGCTAGAAAATAACTTTAGTTTTTATTGACTTTGGTTACTGCTAGCGTAATAGATGACTTTGAAAACAACGTTTCAACTCTGTCATCCATTCGATATGACTTTCTGAAGAGATAAGAACCATAAAATACCAGTTGTTGTTTGTCACGCAATGACTTTTTTGATGAACTAAATATTCCGGGCGACTAAAAGTATTTTGTAATATTTAAACTATGGTTTTCATTTTGAACATAAATAAAAAGATAAATTTTTGAAAAAGAACACTTAGTTACATTATAAGTACATATATGAATTACGGTAACAATGTTAATTCATGACGGCCTTACATGGTCGAGGGGTAAGGCTCTCGACTACAAATCCGAAGGTCGCTGGTTCAAATCCCGGCGTGCGCAAGTAAATCTTATTTAAATAATTTGTGCTGTCTCACAATAAATTCATTTAAAAATAATATATAGTATATTTGCGCACGTTCCAGAGTGGAAGATACTCTCAGTGTCGCCCTGATGAAAAACCACCATTCAGAATTGAAACGTTGCTTGAAATGGCTTTTAGCCGTGTTTGGTGACCAGATATGAATAGCCAGGTATTTTCCCCACCTTCCTCTTCCCCTTCTCCTTTTCCTCCCCAATATCTTCAGCCTCACAACATTCCCCAATTGGGGATGCCCTAGTCTCACTGGCTCCGGACGGTAGGGAGTTATATTCATATAAAAAATAAAATAAAATATTCTGAATACGCATAGTTAAAAAAAATATCTTGGTCGTTTGATTTCAACATTTAAAAAAATATTGTATCCTTTGTTAATTTTAAGAAGATACAAAATACATGAAGCATATTTTTTTTACAGAACGTGCAACAAATAACCTTTAAGAGCAAATCTCGTGCTAGGAAACGTGAGATAATGAGTAGTAATCAGAGTTTACAAAAATTACAAACAAAAATAAAGGGAGCACGGGTGGTATCTTTGTAGAAACATAAAGAAAATAAAATAGAATACGAAAGTTTTCAGGAATTAATTAATTTACATTCAAAGAGTCAGCAAAAAATATAACAAATAAAGATATACATAAAAGAATATGAAAGAAAAAAGAAAAAAAGAAAGCACTGGCTATGTCTAGAGTGTGGCGAGTTAGCCTACACTGAAATAATTAAATAAACAAGTTGCGAATAATTAAAATGAGAAATATTATACTTTTAAATGTGGAATATGTACAGGGTGGCGCAAAACTACCGTTATGGTTTGGAATGAAATGGCATAATCAAGCTGTTGGTGGTAGTCTATCGGCTTCAATTCTTGCACAAGCTGAACCTTATACGGGAACATGTGCAATGTGGCCAAAATTCTCTGAACGGACCTCCGCGATAGCCCCAGTTGTACCGAACGTCTTCTTGTTGATGTTTCTGGACTGTCCTGCACACTATCCACAACACGTTGGATATTTTCTTCCGTGTGGACCGTACGTGGTCTTCCGGTACATGGAAGGTGTCTTACTGTACGATGTTGTCGAAAATTTGCAACCAGGCGGTTTATTGTTGGTGCTGAAGGTCCAGTATGCACATTAAAAAAACGACGATAAGCACGAATTCCCAAAGTTTTCTTCAGAAAATTCGTAAATAAAAATATAAATAAATTTAAAAAGTTATTAAACATTCAAAGCATAACGGTAGTTTTACGCCACCCTGTATTTAGTTTCTAATGTAGTATTAACAGGGAATTGGTTAATCCACTAACTCCAATGTATTTATAAAATTGTTAAGACTGTGGTAGTATGACATTACAGGATACAGCTTGGGATAGTTATTGAACGCAGAAAATTTGGTCTTTTCATTACATTAACAGTCTTTGTGAATTTTTTAAAGGGCTATTTTTTTTATAAATAACTAGCGAATGTGACCCGCCCTTGCTCGAGATATATATTCATAGCATTATTTTTTTAATAATGTTATGTATGTGTGAATTTTTGTTTGTCGTTTGGTTGCCATAATTGATTTGACAGCGAAAATAATGCCTTGTTACACTATTACTATCTCTAAACAAAGAAACATTCAGTTGAAAATTTTATTTCATTCCAAATATTTATTTTTTCAAAACATATGTAAAAAATAAAGTTCTTAAGTAGGTACCTACTTGTGTTTTTTTTATTTTTAAAATATTCTACCCAAACAAACTTGAATATGTAATCTGTGGCTAACGAGAGTGGTACGAGTATCTATGAGCCAACATCGATACAACATGGCGGGTACAATGTTTTTCATACTAATTGTAAAACGTTATCGCGATAGTTTTACATATTGGATTTCATTCAAACTACTCTCTAAACCTTTCCGGCATTAATAAGAACAAACTGTGCTATTTTTAGCGAAATCAGTCGAATAATTTTCGAGAAAATTGAAGGCAGACAGACAGGCAAACATATGTATATATATTGTAGTATATACTGTCTCACTTTATTGCTTCTGTACATAAATATAATCGATAACGCTTCAAACGCGACGCTTAATATATGATCAAATATTGTTATTTAAAATAATGAATAATGACCTGGACTCACCTGGACTCGCCAGAGCTCATTAACTTTATAAACATTCACATACCGTCAAGACCAATCCGACAAACCGATTTTTTTTATTTGCCCGCATGCAGGACCAATCTTAGGATAATTTCTCCAATTATTTGTGTGCGATATAACGCACAATTTCACAATATCGACATTCTTCACAATACCCTTTCAAAATATCGTAATACGAAGTAACCATAAATTGATGCACGAGTATAAAATTTATCGAGAGCATCTCATCTACCGATCCTATCTTCCTCTTCCTCTCCCCTCTTCTTATTTTTTTTAATAAAACATCTGTACTTAACCACTGGTAGCACAAGAAACTTTGTTGGCTTACCTTTTATAAAACTTCCTTTTATATAAGTCTGTATTAAAAGCTGTTTGTTTCTTACAAAGAAATAAATAACTCTGTATTAGTCCTTAGTTATTATATTTCCCCTACGAAGCTTGATCTAAATGAAACGGGTTAGAGTTAAAATATGATAAATTCGTGGTTCATAACAAAGTGATTGTTTTATTGAAAAATACTTTTTTCTTTGGACAACATCGACATATGGAAAGACGAAAATAGATACCTACTATCTAGCGCGCCTAGGTATCTGCTTCTCTTGTGATCAGTTAATGATAGCTTCTCAGTGAAATTCTAATAAATCAATAATGATTTATTTAAATTTTCTGCACCTCGCATGTAGGTGTATCATTTGTACGAGTATCATCGGTGAGGATGATATCAATCACCTTAAACCGGGTTTTTCAAGACATCAATTGAAATCTTTTGATATCTAATCAATGGCCGCTAATTTATACGCCCATCCACATTTCAATCCGACAGAGCCAAACAGATTGAATCGAAAATATTTTTATAGTTGAATTCCTAAAGCGGTCCGCCCGCCCAGAGTTGATGAGTCTCGAATCTCTCTCCCAAAAAAAAATTCTGTAATTCCAGAGATAAAATAATCCTCTTTTATTCTGTTTTTGTTCCCTTTGGCTGGATTTGAGCTTAATATATGTAAATGTAAACTCACATAAAACCATATTATTATAAACCCGACCCACCAGAGGCGTGCATTCCATATAGGCACATGAGCACTGCCTACCCACCTTACTCACATACATATTTAAATAATATTAAAATTTATAAAATTAGTTTTTCCAAGAAATCAATCCACGCTTTCAAAAATACGCGCGTTGTTCCAGATAAACGAACAAAAAGCTATAAATAGATTCGAATCCGACTGATCGCACTATCTCGTACATACGAGTGCGAGCGAGCATGCACATTGAACAAGTTAAAAGGGGACAGAAAAATATTCATTAGTTACATTGCGATAACACAAGTATCTATAGTATAAATAGAATTTTTTTTTGCATGAATACCGCACAAGAGTCTCAACTGCTCCCAACCGTCTGAAGCCAGGGAGACTATGGCATCCTCAATTGGGAAATGTTGTGAAGCTGAAGGTATTTGGAAGGGGAAGGAGAAGGGGAAGAGGAATGTGGGGAAATACCTGGCTATTCAGATATGGTCACCAAACACGGCTAAAAGCCATTTCAAGCAACGTTTCAATTCTGAATGGTGGTCTATCACCAGGGCGATACTGAGAGTATATTCCACTCTGGAACGTGCGCAAATATACTATATATTATTTTTAATTAATTAATTGTGAAACGGCACAAATTAATTAAATAAAATTTACTTGCGCACGCCGGGATTTGAACCCGCGACCTTCGGATTCGTAGTCGAGAGCCTTACATCTCGACCATGGAGGTCGTCAAAATTACTCATATATAATTTTACTACTTTCATCCCAACGAAATAAAATCTTTTTGGCTTCAATTATTGCGTTATTTTCTCTTTTCTTCACTACAAACCTATCATACCTCATCGAATATCGATTATATCGACTTGGGAGTGATGTCATTTGATTTACCACTGATGAAACCATAGTAAACGATATACCGACTCGATTTCGATGTTGATCAATATGAATATTTGACCAAATTTTCATGAATGTAAAAAAATTGCCAATTATTTCATGCATTTTGGGTCTAATTTACCCGTACTATACCGCCTACCCTGGTTAACAACTCTTCGCACGCCACTGCGACCTACACAGACATGTGCGGTTGGCCGTGTTGTGTTTTGTATGATGATGTGTTTTGTTTTCGGAGTTAACGTATTATTAAGTTTTGACACGGTTTTTGCAGAATTCGACATTGTTTCTGTAGGGTCTGAGATTTAATTCAATGGTGAAGGGGTTTTCCTTTTTACAACTTCAACATTAAATAATAAATAAGTCATATTAAAACTTGAATCATCCTCAAACCAAGGTTGAATTGAGTTTTTCCATCAGTGGTGAATGTTTGCAGATCCATACAAAATTATTTCACATCATTGCTTACTGTTTTCGAATTCACTCTCTTTGAAAAAACCATTAAAATACATTTGATATATCATATCCAACTGGCTGAAAACTTTAAAACGTAGATGTCAGGTGGGAATGCATGTTTACTGGTATTTTAATGTACGGTGCTCAGGTATTATATTATTTTCAGCCAGGGGACACGCCAAACACGTTCCCAACATTTCTATATGGTTGACCTTTACCGAATAAGAAGTCGTTTGTAAAAGTCGTTCTTGTGTTCAACAATTCGACTGTGTAATTTTTTGCTAGATTTCGTATTTACTGCATCCTACAGCATAATTCCCTTCAAGTTTTCCTTTCCTTAAAAATACTCTCCACATAACATGCTCTCTTCTGTTTCGATATAACTAGTCATTATTAAAATTAAACGCGCTTGAACCCTCGCAGTGTAACATGTACAAAAGTACAGCTAATGCTACGATCCCTTTTATCCGACAAGAAATTAAGGTTTTGTTAATTGTTTGTATAAAATATGATAAACTCCCCGTCGTGCGCTGTGCCTCTATCGGATTGAATAAATACGATATTTATTTACTGTTTATATTCCTGTTAACGCGCGCCGTCGCCCGCTTCAATACATTAGTTTCAGTGGCACGGAATGTCCTATGGAGGGTGATTGGTTTTACGCACTACATAGTATCTTTGTATTGAAATATCATTTCCAATTTATTAAAGCTTTTATTGTTCGAAGGATTCGGAAGCAATTCAGAAATATTTATTTCACTCGTAAAATAAACTGTTTTTATTTTATGATTTGTCCAATGAGTTAATAGCCCCGCGTTGATTTACGCACTCAAATGTTTTGAATATAAATCATACCAGCAATTAATAGGTCTCTATCAGTAGATGGTAGGTATTTCAGAACTAAACTTAAAACTCATCTTTTCAGGCAATCATATCTATACATTGAAGAAATGCACACGTAAATAACTACCTAAAGTCACTTATAGAATAAGTAAAAAAAATCACACATCATTTGCGCGTCCACAGCCCGCCACACAGTAAATAACTAAATGTGTAAAAAAAAGTTAATATGTATTAAAAACTTCTCATGCTTTTTAAGATCATTTTATAAATATTCTCCAGTCCTAAAAATATAAATGTTTCAAATAAATACCAACTCTTCTTGTGCCACCAATCTTCTAATAAATGTAACATCAATAGAAATGGAGGATAAAATAGCAACTGTAAATATCACATCATCTGTAAGATTAATTTTTTTAATTGTGTTCATCTGAAGCGGCCTGTCAGGTAAGTAAGTTTTTCTGTATCTGTTTGTACATAATTAGATAAAGAATATGAAGTAATATTTGTACAGCGCCCTTGAGGTGATTTTTCACAAAAACGTCCGTATACAAATCATCCAATTATTATTATTAGTATTTATGGATGCTTTTTCTTGTATGAGTAGGCAGAAATGTTAAGTTCCTTCAGTGCCTTCATTTATTTTCTTTGATAGCATCTCTCGAATACCCGAAGAGATAGACAAATTATTTATTATTTTAAATGATCTTCATAGCGCTCGCTAGCACTCAAATGTCAATTGTGCTACACCATACAGTTTATAGACCTGCTTTAACTCTCCCTCGTAAATGACGCGTGTAACATATACTCTGTAAGAAAGCGAGGCTAAAGGGGAACTCTCAGCGTCATGACCATATCTCTTTTTTATCTTACTCCGTCAACAACGAAGTTCTTCAGAGTTGTCATTGGGTGTTTGGCGATTTTTCCCAGTTTTCCATTGTGATTTCTCAAGTACCTGAGCCTTCTTCCCGCCATCGGAACCTTGCGCCAAAAATATACCTAAATCAACACTTCTCTAACCCACGTCGATCTAACAAAATATGTTTTTATTCGCTAGGGATAGATCACCATATTCACCATGGCACGTCGCGGCGTTTTTTTTTAAAAATATTATCATCATACCTTATTTTATACTTTGAATACGTTTTGTGTTTAATAGGAACATGAATCCACAATAGTGGCAATCTTACCGCACCGCAAGCAAAGAAAGAAGCTATTTATATGTATATATTATTCGTTATTCACATTTATCATAAATCAAACAATATGCAATTACTATTCAACATTATTGTATCAGCACACATCAGCATTCCTCAAAGATATGCAAACAAGCAGGGAAGTAAACGTTGGAATACGAATAGATCAGTTATTTTAATGATTATGATCTCAAGACAGACAATTACCGAATTCATAAATTTTACCCATAGATTAGATTGTACTAAACAGAGGATGCACCAAATAACGGCGCATT
Organism: Halesus radiatus; assembly: GCA_022606495.2. Classification (NCBI taxonomy): domain Eukaryota; kingdom Metazoa; phylum Arthropoda; class Insecta; order Trichoptera; family Limnephilidae; genus Halesus; species Halesus radiatus. The sequence goes on along the minus strand of JAHDVE020007178.1, from coordinate 34,859 downwards.
TTTTTATTACTAATTCTTTGCCATTTTTTGTGAAAAAAAACTCCTCTATTTATCAGCTATTTTAATTGGATTAAACAAGCCTTTATGAAATATACGAAACTGAACACGCTATGAAAGTATTCATTTTTGAAGGATGAGTAGAAACAATGTATGGCAGTGAGGCATGGAATTCGCAGAGGAAGGATGAAAGTAAACTGAATGCCGTAGAAATGAGATCTCTGAGACTAATGTGTGATAAAACCATGTACGATCGTGTGAAAAATATTGAGATTCGTAAAGAATGCAAGGCTGATGGAAGCGTTATGAGCAAGATTAAGAAACGGATGCTTAGATGGTTTGGACATGCAGAGCGAATGAACGAAGAAAGGAGTGTAAGGAGAATATATGACGCGAATGTGAATGGAAGAAGAAGCAGGGGACGCCCGAGGAAGACATGGCGCGATCAAGTGAATCAAGTACTTGAGTCGGTCCATGTCAGAAGTCGGAATAACAGAGAAGAAGTTATGAGACGATGTATGAATGTGAATGAATCAAGAAGTGTATGCTAAAATCGGGTTGTTTAGCGGTCCGTCCTCTCGCCTACCCCTGCGGAGAAACGGCGTGATGGTTAGTTAGTTAGAAACAATAATAACTTCTTCAAAAGATTAGTATTCACTTTATGGCGTCATTATTAATAAATTAATTAAAAAATTACTAATTCACCACTTATATATCAACATGTTCTTCATCAGGAATACATAGAATACAAAAAATTATTACATGTGTACTATATATTCCTGATGTAGAAAGCATTGCTTTCGAAACATGTCCTGTGTATTCTGTGTATATTAATAAAGTGGTGAATGCAAAGTAATTTTTCAATTCATTTAGAAACAATAATAGGAGAATTTTTATCAAATTTGCACACTTAGGCAAAAAGAAAATATTATTGTATGTAGAATTAAGCTAGCTCTGAGATAAGATTTTCAATTTGAGTTTATCTGTTTTAGTTCATGTGGTAGTTTATTCCAAGGTTTGGGGTGTGGTACTCCGAAATCGCGATCCCAAACTTAGAATCTGGACTGTGCTTTGGCGTTTCATTTTATTTTAAGGCTGTACTTTCTTTTCTCCAATTCAGAGTGTCGGGAACTGCAAGGCTGGTGGATATTACGTGTAACAGTGTTCCGATTTGCTCCGGCTGAACCTTAGAACCGAAATCAGAAATGTTTGGACGTTCGAGTATATAATTCCACACGTTATAAAGTATTAGCTATTGACTTATAACTTATGTCAGCTCGGTTCCGATGTGCCCAACAGGCAATAAATAATAATCGTAGATAAATCTTATATATGTATTGGGATTTGTCCATCTTTGAAATGAACAAAACACATAAATCTTGTCCGTATTTTATTACATGTTCAATGTTCACACACGGAACACAGAACAAAATATAATAGTTTTATTATACTCGTGATGGGTAGGCATTGTAGGCAGGTACCACACTTCCTGACATCAGTGAGATAATCGCCACGCACCATTAGAATATCGTATAATTCTACAACGGAATAGGAACACCTTTTCTCTTCCTTTATTTATGTATGTATTTATTTATTGTATAATATACGCCATATATGGCTTTTACATATAAAGTTAGTTATAATAAACAGGTGCAAAACACATCACAGTAGGTTCAAAGATAATATATCAAGCATATACAGGAAAACATAGTGTAAGTACCATTCCAAGTAATAAGTTCAGAGGCGAAAAATCAAAACATACCTTACATTCACTGTTACTTATACTCTAGACAGTGAAGTCGAGGTACCAGTGAATATTTGAAAGACTCAGTTCTGAAGTTATTGTTACAATTAAATAAAATTTTAGATCGAGTAGTTCTAGTTGGAATATTAAATGTAATTAAACTGACGATATCAGGGCTGTCTATAAAACCATTAATAATTTTGAAAATAAAAGTTAAATCAGAAACAGTTTATGATGGATACCTACTGAATAATAGTCAATCCTCTCGATCATATGGGTATTAGAAGATGTTGTGAGTATTAGATGATCTGGAAATGTCTTTGGTGCGATGACAGATGAAGTCATCAAGTCAGTGCCTAATTGCATATAGTAAATTTAATTTAATTAATTTGTGCTGTTTCACAATAAATTTAATAAATTTAAAAATAATATATAGTATATTTGTGCACGTTCCAGAGTGGAAGATACTCTCAGTATCGCTCTGGTGAAAGACCGTCATTCAGTATTGAAACGTTGTTGAAATGGATTTTAGCCGTGTTTGGTGACCAGATCTGAATAGCCAGGTATTTTCCCACCTTCCTCTTCCCTTCTCTTTCCCCTCCCCAATGCCTTCGGCCTCACAACATTCTACAATTGGGGATGACATAGTCTCACTGGCTCCAGACGGTTGGGAGCAGTTGGAACTCTTGTGCGGTATTCATGTAAAAAAAAAAGCTTACGCACCTCTAAGAATCTAGTGCAGTATGAAAAGTTATCCTATGATTACAGAGTAAGTTTTAAAGAATATGAATAGGTAATTAATTGCTTGCAGTTTATACGTAAGTTACTACATATGTTAGTTTCAAGAATAAGTTATGTAACATAATAATAATAATAAATGGATTATTTTTATAGCGCCGTTTTCGTGAGAAAATCACCTCAAAGGCGCATCAGATATAAAACCTTGTAATCAACGGAACTGAGTTAATTAAGAGGAACGGCTGCGCTGCCTGTTTCATCCATAATTTAATTTTGGTTTTGAGGCCAAAATACCAATCCAAACTGAATAATATTTTTTTATTATTAAAGGTTTAGTAAATATCTAGTACGGATAAAAAGTATTTTCTTTATTTTTGTTTTAAATTATGAAGCATAAGCCATGAAAAAAAAAACAAATTTTCATTATTTTAGAGACAACTTAGAAAATTATTTGCTGGTTTATTGTATTTAAAAAAAATATATATTAAAAATCACCGTTAGTCCCCAAATAATTGTTAAAGGTGCCTCTAAAATCGCGAAAAATAAATTCCTTTAATGGCCTATATTTCGTAATGTAAAACAAATATAAATAAATTACTTCTAATCCGTACTAGATATTTACTATACTTTTTGATTGAAAAAAATATCATTAGGTTTAGCTGAGTATTTTGTCCTCAAATCCAAAAGTAAGTTTTGTATGAAACAGGCCGCGCAGCCGTTCCTCTTAATATGTAGGTTAGTAATAACAACTTGTGAAGATTTTAATCAGTAGTTGCAATTCGTTAGTTGTAAGTCACTATTTATTAGTTATTGCCTAGTTTTTAGTTATAGGCAGTGGATGTTACGTTTACGTGTTAGTTAGTTTTACGTTTCTTCGGCTCATCTGTCTTAAATTATCCATGTAAATACGGATCCATTTCATCCATTTATTCAATATTCTTCGCATTCAAACTTGCTGAATTCGAACACTGTTTTGAGTGCTTTTGAAGGATTTTTCATAATTTTTCTTCGTGAAAAAAAGCACTTTGATGGTCATCCGAAGGGATTCACAACACATATATAATCTATTTTCATATATTCTGTACACTCAACAATGTAATTTTTTTAATTACTATATTGTTATACCAGTTTCAAGATAGTTGTGTCAATTGTCAATTTGAGAACAGCCCATATAGGTAATTAAAAATAATAATAATAACTGTTTATTTGTATTTAATATGTTTATTTGGAAACACCAATTAATGGCCACTTTAATGACCTTTAGTCGAATTTTAACAATATTATACAACACTCAAGTAGGAAAACTTTTCAAGGTAATAACCGATTCAATTATCAGTAAATAAGAGAAAAAAGGTTGAAATAAAATAATGCTATACATCAAAACCGCGGTTTCAACAATTATTCCATTTTTACAAAAAAGATATTTCATCTCTTATTCGAGTGAGAATTGGACATTGCTCCGTTCCCTCCCACCTTTGTAAAATTCACGTGCTTGACTCCCCATATTGTGCTTTCTGTGGTCTACAAGTGGAAATATTAGATCTATTTTGGTTGTCCCTCTCTAACCAAATACTCTTTCTTTTCTCATCATTTTTTTTTAAATTTTTTAATTTCTTATCAATCAAGAAGTGATGAAACATTTAAAGTTACTATCTCTAGATTTATAGGTTCTTTATACAAATAGAAGACCGTCTTGCCTCGCCTCGGTTCATCTCATATCTTCTAAGTCTGACTCGATTCCAATCTTCCAAATAATTTTGAAATTTGCACATTTAAATAATATTAATATATAAATTCACCTTTCCTCTCTCCACAATTTAAAATGATGGCTAAGAACATCCTTGAAGGATAAAGGCCAGAAAAAAAGAAGAAAAAAAACATGAATAATATCCGATAATTTACTCGGAAATTAATAAGGTCATGGTAATTAAAGACAAACAAATTTATTAAAAATAAAAAAATCGTGCTGTATGAAGTTAAATATATTAAATTGATTAACTTGATTCCTGAATCCACAAAAGATAATATGATGTTAGTTGGACGACGTCTTCCTGAAATAATATTTATTGTATTCTTATATCTTTTTAAATAATTTTTCTATGATTACAGTTGCTCAGATCACATGATTCGAAAGCAATGTTAATATGTGTATATTATTAAAGTGATGAATGCAAAAGTGATTTTTAATTCACGTATTAATAATGACGCCACAAAGTGAATACCAATCTTTTGAAGAAGTTACATAATTACTATCACCTACTACCTACTCTATTGAAATTTATTATTATACTATCAATTATTTTAATAATTTGCATTCATACAGGTTACTTCACAGACCATAATTTTACTATATAATATCTCGATTCTAAGAACCGAAAGGTTACACGTCAATTTAAATCATATTTCAAAATAATTTGACACTTCACTACAGTGCATTTTATTTAAAATTACCGAAAACAAAATCGCTAGACACGAAGTTGAAATTATTTTTATTTCTTATAATTAAGTTTAAAGAAATACATAATTATTTTACTTCTTTACTTACATATTATATTACTTGTTTTGGTATTGAATATTTGTAGCAGTATTAGTTATAAATGTTATAATTTATAATGTAGGCTATGTAGTTTTTCAAGTTCGAGTAAGAATTTTGCATTGACTATTTAAAAATGGCGATTACGTTACTATATTTCGCTGATTATTGTGGCCAAACGTGCAAAAGATTTCCTTACTATTTTGCATATAATAGTTTTTTTTAAATAATGCATTCTGTTTACGGTTAACTTTTTTTGAGTAGGAACTGCTTTTCAGATTGGCTAAGAATATTATCTTCACATTATATTTCATAGTTAGTAGGTAGGTATTACAAAATAAAATCTATACGTTTCCTCAAATAACTAAAAATATTTTAAAATTATGAACATATCAGTCAACTATTGGAGTTAGCCGAGGTATCTTAAGATGTTGTTTATAAAATTATTTATTTTTATTTCCAGTGGCGTGCATTACTTTGTTACCAATTCATTGTGCATCAAACTGGCCAAATTGCAGAAAAAAGTAGATACTTGTTAAGTAGAAATATTTGCTTGGGGTAAACGATTGTGATAGTAAAAAAAAAACTTTTCAAATTTATGGAAAAATTGCACTTTTATCAGAAATTTGTCTTTATTTTACTAATAATTTATTTGTACGCTCATTTTATTAAGGAAGGCATAGATTTTCAACATCAATTACACCCCACTTCTTGTTTTTAAGGTAATGCAATGGGTAGTAATGCAAAATCATGTTTTTGGTTTTAAAATTTGATGGCCTAGAAATATCATAGATGACGTAATTAAATACTGCAAGTAGAAGGCACCTTGGCCTTTCGTTTGACCGAGCGTTTTTGGTGAGTCTTTTTATAAGCCTAGAAAAAATAAAATATCAGACCTAAAAAAAATGTTTAAAGAGCAAAATCTCCTACTTACGAACCCCTTTTCCGATATTGTCGTATTGTTCATTTTGTAAAATTAAGTTTCTTAGAATATGACCGAAAAATATATTGATAATTATGTCTGAGCTTTAGAATTTTTTTTTTTGCGTAAATCGAAAGATGCTGTCGGTGTTAAGCTGGATTTTCAACCTTTTCGTCACCTGCGTGATTTCGTTCGAATTTTAAGAAGTGGATCACTTTAATAGTGAATAATGATTAGAAATCAACACATATAAATCAATAGAAATACGAATAAAAAAAAGTAAGGGTAGCAGAGCTGGAGTTTAAGTTGTGTAAAATGACCCACCCCTTTCCAAAGGAGTATTCTAAGTATTTATGTATGCGTTATGTTTTTTGGGGATAAGAGTTATTCGTAATAAGGTATTATAATATTTACGTTATCATCCACAATAGTTAAAATTATTAAATTAAATGCAAACCAGTGCCATTCACACTTCATTAATTTCTATGGTGAATCCGATTCACGTATAAGAAAATAATTATTAATCGATTCGTAACAATTCCTACGGCCCACACCTTGAATAATTTCACGAATAATCAATTCAAGTCGGTTCTCGCTCGTATTGAAAAGCAATTTCATTTTATTGTTATAAATTCAATCTTTAGTGAGGTCAATTATCATTTTATGGCCATAATAAAATAACCTCTTCATCGGCGTTTAAAATATAACAATTTAACTTAATCTATAACCATCTAAACGTCGTTAAAATTGTTTGATGCTCTTTTAAATGTGGAATGGAAATATTAATAATGCTATTTTTTTATCATGAACTAACTGATGTGTACCCGGCCTTGCTCGGATACAATAATTGATTTGACAGCGAAAGTAACTGTCTCCAAATAAACAAACATTCATTTGAATATTTTATTTCATTCCATACGTTTATTTTTTCAAAATATATCTAAATCATAAAGTTCTGACTCCTGTTTTCCATTTTGAAAATATTCTACCCAAAAAACCTTCTTCTTTTGAAAATGCAATCTGTGACTAACCAGAGTGTTTTATCTATTGGCTAACTTAAATAAAACTCTGGCGGGATCAATGTTTTTCATACTAATTTTTAAACGTTATAGCAACAGTTTTACATATTGGATTTCATTCAAACTACTCTCTAAACCTTCCTGGCACTAATAAGAACAAACTGTCATATTTTCAACGAAACCGGTCCAGTGATTTTCGAAAACATCGAGGACAAACAAACAAACTTACATTGATTTTTATATATATTGCGTGCCTAATTCTTCGATAATCTTACAACGCGTTTGTGGCAAAGGATATCTTAATTACATTGAATACGATTTATTTATTATGAATAACGTTTATACCAATTATAAATATGTAACAAATTTTGATAAAAAAACAATTTAACGTACGGATATATTCCACTTGAGCCTTTTTGCCATACCTTTACTTTTATAATTAATGTATTACCAGTGGTGTGCATTGCTCTATGCCGAATGGTTGGCAGTGTGGAAGTTCGGATGTGAACCTTGAATTTAATATTTGAACAGGGCCATTTTATTATTACCTATCTTCCGCTAATTGCTGTGACCATCTGGAAAAATGAGCGTACACGTTCCTTACGTGTTTGTATATATGTATTATACATTATATAATGGGCAGAGAAATCTTTGTGTTTTGTAATCACATGAAAAAAAGAAGAAAAAAAAAAGAATAAAATTAAGAAAAGATTCACAAACTTATAAGCATTTAAAAAAAAAATCTTCAGTCACGGAATTCACAGATTGCAAAGCAACATTTAGAATGACAGCTTTGAAACATAGCGGTGGTGTTAGAAACTAAAAAGCGGACAATTTATAAAATGGTTAAAACCTTTACTGGAGGGATAAAAAGGCTAACATTTCATCGTCCAAAAGTGACTAGCAATGCAGGCAGTAGACATTTTTCACAGCCTTTAGTACAAGCAGTATGCGGATGCATGGCTTTGCGTTATGTATCCCGTTAAAAAACTAGGTCAAATGTATTATGATGCCAAAGGTAGGTTGCAACTTGCAAACAAAAAATATTAATTCGTCAAATAAAAACAGTTTGTTGATCTAGAACGATTGTGAAAAATGTTCACAAATTAATTGAAAAAATAATCTATGACAGAAATCTGTCGTATTTTTTCTTTGATTACACACCATTGATTAGTACTGTATTCCGGTATATCGCTGCAGGGCTTCCACTTACCGAAGTCAGTAAACATGTAATATTCCCAATAAGGCGAATATTTGTGACATCAAGCACTTAAAAACATTACAAATTAAATGAAATATTTAAAACAGCGTTTAAATATCTTACAGATTATAAAATAATGTTTTTTTTCTATACACATGCTTTTAAAATATCTAAACAACAATAAAAAACACAATTTTTCATTTATTAGAACTCTTAGAACCTCCCATGGCCTCCATTAGTTTACAGGAACCCATTAATTATTTTTTTTATTCTGTTTTTATCTCTTCAAGATCTAAGTAAGCGGGGGAAGACACCTCAAATGGCTCATATTGATAGGCTATTAGCCATTGGCTAGAGCCAAGACTATCAGATTACGAAAGTACTGAAAATGTGTGGGTCTGTTTTTGAGGAATTAATGTATTAGAGATTGTATTACATGGTTTAAACTTATAGGAATGCTAATACAAGCGTGCCCTTAAAAAGCCATTTTTAATTTCTACATATTTTATACACGAAAAAGTTTTAATGTCGTGGTTCAACGTTTGTCTTCCATTTTGAACATTTTATTTTAATATAAATTCAAACATTTCATAAAAATCTTAGTACCTACAAAAGAAAAGGCATTTTATTGAATCATAGCCATCTCTATGTAACCAAAAATAACGAGCAACCACTGCTCCATGGCAACTACAAATTAATATAAAAATCTAAATGAACTAGTAAATATTTTCTTTTTTACTATTGGAATTGAATGCATTTTAATTCAATTTACAATAGCACACTTCTCTTTAAGACGGCCTCCATGGTCGAGGGGTAATGCTCTCGACTACCAATCCGAAGGTCGCGGGTTCAAATCCCGGCGTGCGCAAGTAATTTTATTTAATGAATTTGTGCTGTTTCACAATTAATTGATTTAAAAATATACGAGTATTTGCGCACGTTCCAGAGTTGAAGATACTCTCAGTATCGCCCTGGTGAAAGACCACCATTCAGAATTGAAACGTTGCTTGAAATGGCTTTTAGCCGTGTTTGGTGACCAGATCTGAATAGTCGGGTATTTCCGCACCTTCCTCTTCACGTTGTCCTTCCCCTACTCAATACCTTCAGCCTCACAACATTCCCCAATTGAGGATGCCATAATCTCACTGGCTCTAGACAGTTGGGAGCAGTTGGGACTCTTGTGCGGTATTCATAAAAAAAATAATTAAAAAAGCAAATGCTTGTGTACAGAAGCGGAGTGTATATATTGCATTTACATGTTTATACGTTTACATATCAATGTTTCCTAAAGTATCACAAGAAGATGCTTAAACTAATGAATTAACTAACTAACTAACCATCACGCCGTTTCTCCGCAGGGATAGGCAGAGAGGATGGACCACCAAACAACTCGATCTTAGCATACACTTCTTGCTTCATTCACATTCATACATCGTCTCATACATTCTGTTCTATTATTCCGACTTCTGACATGGCCCGGCTCAAGTATTTGATTCACTTGATCGTGCCATGTCTTCCTCGGGCGTCCCCGGCTTCTTCTTCCATTCACATTCGCGTCATACATTCTTCTTACACTCCTTTCTTCATTAATTCGCTCCAGATGCCCAAACCATCTAAGCGTCCCTTTCTTAATCTTACTCATTACGATTTCATCATCCTTGCATTCTTTACGAATTTCAATATTTTTCACACGATCATACGTGGTTTTACCACACATTCGTCTCAGAGATCTCATTTCTACGGCATTCAGTTTACTTTCATCCTTTCTCTGCCAATTGCATGCCTCACTGCCATACATCAGGGTCGGTATCAGCACTCCATTGTGGACTGCTAGCTTCGCTTCTTTGGACAACTTTTTGTTAGCGCCAACTGCGTTCAGTCCTCCGTTAATGGAGTTTCTTGCATTCAACCTTCTTTCAATAGCAGTCTTTCCATCTCTCGTAAACATACTTCCCAAATATACAAGTATTCGTCATTCACAAGTATATTGCACACTGCTTTCGTACCCTCACTTTCAAACACCATGACTTTAGACTTACTTACATTCATCATTAGTTCGTTCTTCATGCATACTTCATTCATCCTAGACACAAGGGACTGTAGATCTTCCTTACTGTTAGCAATCAGCACCGCATCGTCAGCATACAACAGGCAACATACTTTCAATTATAATAATAATAAAATGGTTTACTTGATAATATTACACAGTTGGTGTTTTACATAATGAAAAAAAATCGAGAACATAGCGACAAGTCATGATTTAGCAGTTGTAATAAATATAACATAATATATGTAAGTAAAATGTAGCGTAGGATATTTAACGTATATCATAACGGTACAATCTCGTATTGTGGAAATAAAATGCGGCTGTACTGATAAAAAATGTTAAAAGTGTAAAACCCAATTTGGGTAAATTGGGTTTTACACTTTGGGTAAATTGGGTTTTACACTTTGGGTAAATTGGGTTTTACACTTTGGGTAAATTGGGTTTTACACTTTGGGCAAATAAATAAAATATGTGCGAGTATTGTTTATAAGAGTTCTTTAATGGCATTTGAGAGTTCTTTAATATCTTTTATTTTTCTAAAAACTTGTGGTTTTTTTTATTGAAAAATTTTATTCCTTGGTGTGTCTAATGGTGTTGTATAAATGAAATATTGATTTATACTATAATAATAATAATATCTTTATTGTAATTACATTTAACTAAGACTAAAAGACACGTATAACATAATAATGTAAGTGTACTGTGGTTTATAAAGTAAAATAGAAAATAATAATATTCTTATATACTTATTAGTATTTAGTTTATTTATTTTTATATGAAAACCGCACAAAAGTTCCAACTGCTCCCAACCCTCTGGAGCCAGTGAGACTATGGCATCCCCATTTGGGGAATGTTGTGAGGCTGAAGGTATTGGGGAGGGGAAGGAGAAGGGGAAGAGGGAGGTGGGGAAATACCTGGCTATTCAGATCTGGTCACCAAACACGGCGAAAAGCCATTTCAAGCAACGTTTCAATTCTGAATAGTGGTCTTTCACCAGGGCGATACTGAGAGTATCTTCCACTCTGGAACGTGCGCAAATATACTATATATTATTTTTAAATGAATTAATTGTAAAACAGCACAAATTAATTAAATAAAATTCATTTTCGCACGCCGGGATTTGAACCCGCGACCTTCGGATTCGTAGGCGAGAGCCTTACCCCTCGACCATGGAGGCCGTCAGAATTATTAATACTTATCAATAATTACTTAATATTTAATGTGTATTATTACATGCTTATTTTATTACTATTTACTGATCATTATTTACTTAGTTTATTACTATTTTATTTTATTTATATTTACTTTATTTTATTTTATTATTATTATCCGATCTTTATTATTTGTTTACTATTATCTATTACTAAATTATTACTAAAAAAAATCATGTATTATTGTTTGCTTATTGAAATTTACTGATTATCATTAAATTGTAAAGCCGCTCATCTCAGCACAGGATTGTCCTAGTGAGATGGGTGGCTAATGTTTTTGTCTTCATAATTAAATTTAAGAATAAATAAATTAATTAATATATAATAGTTATAGTTGAAGTTTCACATAACCCGCCTTACTAGGCTAGCCTGTGTTGAGACAGTAATTTTGCAAATTATTTTATAGTTTTAAAATACTTATGAATATATACTTAAATATGATATGCTTCGTAAATCGTTTAATCAATAATTTCTAATGCCCTATCATTACTTTTAATCCAATTTTTTACATTGTCTTTGAATATTTTTTGTGAATCAGATTTTTTTATACTAACCGGAAGAATGTTGGAAATTCTTGTCGCACCTAAAGTACCTAAAATTCCGTTGCCCAAAAGTAGTATGAATTACAGGAATTTGGAGTATATATCCATAAAGAATCAAGTTCCCCCATATCGTCCATATCCCATATTTCAAACCAGACCAACTGAAGCGCTTTCCAATAATTTCCATGGTGGAGTGGCGGTCATTAAGCTATGGTACATAATAAGATAATGGCGTATTAATCCCTGGCAGATTTGGACTATTGATGTTCTTCCCTGTGCTAATTTAATCCGTGGAAATTACGGAACCGTCTCCGTATAAGCACAGAACGCCCTTGGGGTGATTTTTCTGGTAAACGGCGCTGTACAATAATAAACCCAATATTATTATAAACTAATTCGTAAGTTTATGCGAAGGAAGTTCAAAACTAGGTTCTACCGTTGTCAAAATTACCATAAATATTTTCCGCTTATACACTTTAAAGGTAAATAAGTTTGTTGATGCGAATTAAAATTCTGTTTTCTTCGATGGATTAACATGTACTCGTATTTAAATTAGGGTAATAAGTGTAATAACAGAAGGAAATGTATCTACTCGTTTAAGAGAAAAGCAACAGAAATTCATTGTTTTGTTTTTGACAGTGTAACCAGTATTGACTCGTTGTACAATAAGCTAAAATACTGCCTCGTCCGCTTTTGAGGAAAGCTACCTAAATGAAGAATCAGAAAATGAAACACGAATAGACTGTTTTCAATAACGTTTCGTCACGATTGTCCTTTTGGATCATTTCCCGTTAAAAAAATATTTTTAATTATGTTAAAAAGTACCATCCATTCATACCTTGTTTCTCCAAGATCCAAAGAAATTACGAAACTAACAAAGAGGTGAGATGAGAACTAACCTTCGTGATTTTTTTGTCCATAGAAGCGCAAGAAACTGCGAGCCCTAAAGATATGGAAGTAATCTTAGCATTTCGATGACACGTTAGTGCGAAACTGAGAGTGCATGCGCACATTACAGAAAGATTACGATTAAGTGTAATTTTTTTTTTTAAATGTGTATTATGTGCAATATAACACGAAAATAACAATCTTACTCAACTTTATAATAAATAATATGAAAAATGTATATACACCTCAATGTAGTAAATAATGGTTTCGTTTTTAAATACAGTATTATGAGCCAAACAAAGATGCACCCTACCGAGTACGGATTCCTTCGGAAATTCCCACCTGACTAGTGAAAGCGACGGCTCGGCAACGCTGGCTGCGACTAACATGAACGGAATCGCCGCAAGCATTGAAGAATAAATTAGGAACTTCTGACTAGTCTCGCAGTAACTTGACTAACTTGCGCCCTGCGGACCTAGTATGGACAGACTCGATATCGACGAACAAGGGACATGGTGAATACGATGTCATAACTGAATACGGAATACTATTCATTAGGGAATACGGACTGCGAAAGCATGCGCTGCTCGGAATTACTGACTGGATGACTAAAGGAGTTTGAGGCTACGAACTCGGGGATTTTATCGTTTGCGGTGCGTTATTCTATACGTTAGATGGAGCTCTTCATGCTGCACAATATCTCCGGCGACTTTGCCATGACACCCATAGGATTCGTATCGTAATCTTAGGGTCGCAAGGCCTTAGCTAAGAAATGAAGAATTAATTCCGTATTAAATTGAGAATAGGACGAGATTAAATTTATTAATTTGCTTCATTCATTTAATTTTGCCCAAATCTACTCCAAACCATTCATAACCCCGGTCAACGTCGGGTACTTCAGCTAGTTAGATATACCTATGTATTTATATAGTGGGGCACGTGTTAAGTGTTATTGCGAAATGACGTTTTCTGTGTAGTATCATACTTCTAACAAAAAACTAGCTAAACAGGTGAGCAATAGACTTAAAACTGCCAATGTATCATAATATACATATTTTGCGATGGAGTTTGACCCTTTTAGTACTATGCTTATTTTGCAAGTATGTATATAAATTGCTACAGATATTCTGTGTTTTTAAATAAAAATATGATATTCAATAAAACTGTAATAAAACTTGGATCAATCGATTTGAATGATTTTTTTTTTATACAAGTAAACAATGAAATTCTACGAATATTATAGTTCTAATTAAAAAGCTCCACATTTACAACTACAACAAAATATTAAAAAATATAACAATATAAGATTATTTCACTTCACAATTGTGTTTTCCCGTGGTCCATGTAGTCCCTTTTTATAGAGAGCGCATGAGATTGGATCTCATTTGCTTTGCTGCACACATTCATTTATGGGAACAAAGGTCTCGTCGTCCGTAGTTCCGCTATCATTTGACACATTACGATCATCCTCAAAAGAACTAACTTCCCACATGGTGAAAAATATCGATTCACTTTAGGGTGTATGTATTTTAACAGGATAAACAAAAAATACAGTTGCTCAAATTGAACACACGCTCTCCCGATGACGACAAAAAGCTCACTGAAAATTGCAGCGCTATAGCGCTGCGTCCCAATTTACGTAACTAAAACTTTACAGCTACAGGGTTAATATTATAGTATTCTGTGGTGATGGTGTGAATCGGGAGAACAGTAACTCTGCATTACTGTCTGAATGCATATTCGTTACTTGCGCGAAAAAGCAATTTAATCGGTTTAATGTCTAGTACTTGCCTACCCTCGCTCGCTCTCCCAATTTAAGCCAATTCCGTTATCTAACCCCATGTTTCTTATCTCATGCGAGGTTCGATTTTACACGTAGGTTCCTTCATTAGATAATTATAATAAACACAACTTAATATCGAATCTACACAAATTCAACTAGAAAGGATATAGAACGAGCGTGTTATATTTATGTAGGCTTATAATATTAAGGTGAACGGCTGCGCTGCTTCCCATCCCCAGCATCCCCAAAGAAGCATGGAGGTAAATTATTATAAAAAGTTAAGGTGGGGAGTTACTATAAAAAAACAATAACTTGAAATTCGAGAAGTAAGGGCATATTTACACAACGTATTTCAATTGAGCAGTTTGTTGTCATGTGATAATACCACAATCCCTATTCAAAGAAAAATTTTGCTTTGTATCAATTTTTGACAAATAACATGAATGTGTACTCAATCGTCCCAACAGCATTAATATTAAATTAAGCGTACAGCCATTCCGAGAAATCCTTATTCTCCTTCGCAACACTACACCCTTCTCTCCGCGCCCCTAGACTCGGGGTAGGGCTGCAGGGTTTGGGCCTTGGGGTATAAGGTGTGGGGTGGGGTAGGGAGTAGGTACATATTAGGATAACATGAATACATAATGTGTAGCGGCTTCACCCTCGCTCCATAAATCAGGAACGGGCTACTTTCGCCGCCAAATCGCCCGGCAGATAATTCAGGATAATTTCAGTCTTCCTCCAAACTTTCAGGTTGCCACCCCATGTCAGGTGGGAAATGCTATCCTTGTTCTGTCGGTATTTCAATGGAAGATGCTCCGAGGAACTAGCATTATTGATATCTTCGGCAACGGTCCACATTCGGGAAACATGACAAACACGCCCACAACATTTGGCATTTCACTGACATTTCAATATCAACCCGAGGATTAACGCGTGCAACACAGTAGCACTTCTACATACATTAATTTATTTATTTACTTATTTATATATTCACATCATTATGACGTATATGTGCTGATAGAAACCTGGCTCGACTCGGAAATAAAATCAACAGAACTCGGATTAAAAAACTACAAAATCTTTCGTCGTGACAGAAACTCTAAATCCAGCTCTAAAACAAGGGGCGGCGGAGTACTAATTGCAATAAAGAAGAAACTAACATCAAGAAAACTCAAAACTAAAAACAACACACTGGAACAACTATTCATACAAATTGATACCACTGTAGAAAAAATAATAATCGCAACTTTGTACACACCACCACTCTCTGATACCCAAAACTACCGAAGTCACAGTGAAGATGTACAATATTTACTCTATAAATACCCCAACTCTAAAATTATTATTCTCGGGGATTACAACCTCCCTAACCTAAAATGGAATTCAAGAGATAGTGGTTTCATTGTAAATGAAAGCGAAAATGATCGTGCACGTGAGATTTTAGATATGACAAATTTTTTAACTCTTTTCCAGCATAACTTTATATATAACACAAACGATCGTCTACTAGATCTAGCTATATCTAACAATTCTATCTTGCAAATTGAAAAATGTAATCATCCAATCTTACCGGTTGATAACCATCACCCCCCTCTTCATATTAATTTAAATGTATGTTATGTCAAACCAAAACCCGTCGAAGAAACTCTGAACTATAAAAAAGCAGATTTTGATTCTATAAATTACCATCTTTCTCACGTCAACTGGTCTTTTTTTCAGACATGAACACTGACAAGTCTTTAGAAAACTTATATTCAATAATTTATAGCACCATCAACTCATATGTACCACTATATATTCCTAAAAACCATAAATACCCAACTTGGTTTTCCTCAAATTTAATAGCCACATAACAACAACAACAAAAAAACTTCACAAAAAATTCAAAGAAACTCACTCACAAATTGACTATTCAAATTTCAGTGAATCTAGAAAAAAATGCAAAGAACTCTCTAAAATCTGTTACAAATCACATATTAATTATATCGAGAACACAGCTTTAAAATCAAATAATCTCTGGAATTTTCTTAAAAAAATAAACAATGATAATACTGACTATCCACCAGAAATGCATATGGATGATAAATACGCCAACTGTACACAAGATATTGTAAATCTTTTCTCAGATTTCTTCAAAAATGTATATGATAATGAAACACCAGAAGAAAATATACCCTCATACACTTTAAAAAAAACCACACATTTAACCAATTGCTTCATCACGGAAGAATCTGTTAAAAGGAAATTATGTTCCCTAGATATAAACAAATCTGCAGGCCCGGACACCATTCCGCCAATTTTCCTAAAAAAATGCTCCTCTGTATTGTCTAAGCCACTGAGCATTCTATTTAACCATCTCTTATCGTCTGGATATTTTCCCATCTACTGGAAATCCAGCTTTATTATCCCTATATTTAAAAAAGGTGACGAGACTGACATTTCAAACTATCGGCCAATATGCATACAATCTGTATTACCCAAAATCTTTGAATCTCTGGTTCTGGATGAAATATATCCCACACTAATAGAAGTAATAAATGACCAACAACATGGCTTCATCAAAGGTAGAGCAACTACAACAAATTTATTACTTTTTCAAAACTATATATTGGAGGTATTTGCAAAAAATAAACAAGTTGACTGTATATACACTGATTTCTCGAAGGCTTTTGATAAAGTATCTCACAAAGTACTGATCCGGAAACTTCATGCCCTGGGAATTGGAGGAAATATTTTAAAGTGGTTAAGTAGTTACTTATCAGATAGAACCATGTTTGTTAAAATAAAATCTTTTATATCCAAATCGTTTTCCGCTACTAGTGGCGTACCGCAAGGTAGTCACCTTGGTCCGGTTTTATTTCTTGTCTTTATAAACGACATAGTCAACGGCTTTAAAGGTGTCAAGGTTTTGCTATTCGCCGACGATATTAAATTATATAGAGAAATAAGTGATTCAAACCACTGTCAAATTCTTCAGTTTAATATTGACATGCTAAATAGCTGGTGCTCACAAAACAATGTATATCTAAATGTTGAAAAATGTTAAACTCTAACCTTTTCCAGAAAGAAAACGTCTCTCTTTTTTGACTATTCAATAAATCAAATAAATCTACGAAGAGTTACAGAAATGAGAGATCTCGGCATTATAATGGATGAGAAACTAAATTTCACAGCTCACATTCAACAAATTGTAAATAAAGGTATGAAAACTTTAGAATT
Organism: Halesus radiatus; assembly: GCA_022606495.2. NCBI lineage: Eukaryota > Metazoa > Arthropoda > Insecta > Trichoptera > Limnephilidae > Halesus > Halesus radiatus. The sequence continues at coordinate 17,012 of JAHDVE020007178.1, read as the reverse complement.
TATATTAGGAACAATAAAAAAATTTCAATCGTTACAAGTAATAAAATTATTGTAAATATCCCTAATTAGAAGTTTAATTGAATATAATTCCATAGTGTGGTCGCCTTTCTACAAAATACATATTCACAATGTTGAAAGAATTCAAAGAAAATTTTTACGTTTCATAAATTTTAAAGTAAACATACCTTTAGAGCACATAAATTACCCATCGGCAATATTTTGGTGCAGTTACTGTAATGTGTTTTGCACCTGTGTGAGTATTATAACTAACTAAATATGTAAAAGCCCATATAGGGCGTATATAATATAATAAATAAAAAATAATAAAAAATACAATAGTTTCTAAAATTTTTTTTTATATTCTATGTATATAAAATACATGAGGTATTTATAAAATTATAATGGAAAAACAGGTAGTTAAGAGGAATAATTATTGTTTATCGAGTTCGCTTAATTCGCGTTCATTCAAAATCAAATCCGTTAAACAGCTAAATAGTATTATTATTTTGTACAAATTGAAAATGAATTATTTCTCAATCGAAACACGTGATTACTGTTAAATTTGGTTTGATATCCGTATACATTTACCTTCGTTAAATATTACGATTATTCCAATTTAATTTCGCGAACCAATGCTCCTGGAAACACGATCTACATAATTCATAATAAAAACATGCTTCGAAATGCTTTCATGAAGTGAGTAAGGGGTTTTTGAAATTTTGCTAAAATGACAATACATCATAAATTTTTCAAACATTAGTTTTACAATCCGGTTTCGCTCATGATTTGAATTCTTCTATAAGTATATTTAACTAATTCATTTAAAAATAATGTATAGTATATTTGCACACGCTCCAGAGTGGAAGATACTCTCAGTATCGCCCTGGTGAAAGACCACCATTGAGAATTGAAACGTTGCTTGAAATGGCTTTTAGCCGTGTTTGGTAACCAGATATGAATTGCCAGATATTTCCCCACCTTCCTCTTCCCCTACTCCTTCCCCTCCCCAACACCTTCAGCCTCACATCATTCCCCAATTGGGGATGCCATAGTCGCACTGGCTCCAGACGGTTGGGAGCAGTTGGGACTCTTGTGCGGTATTCATATAAAAAAAAAATAACTATGATATATGATATACTTTAATTTTTTTATGAGGAGAAAGTGCAGTATAATGGGCATTACATAAAAAAAAATTCATTTTCATCCAACTATTTCTCATAAAGGTGACTAGATCAATAAATTAATATAAATATATATTTCACTGTCTCAACGACTATGTCTACATTTCTTATTTTTAAAAATGTGCCTACATTACTAGGTTTATTGCCCGCCTTCAATTCAAAAAGTAAACAAAGTGGTTGTTCATTACGTTTATTTATTTTTAAAAAAATTCACAAATAAGTGCACTTTCGGTTTACTATCAAAACATGATGTAAAGTGAGATCTATAGTTGTCTCTTTCTAAAATACATGTATGACTTTAAGAGAAAGGGAGATAAAACGGATTTCATGACGACCGTCATTTTGTTCCCGATACGGAACGACTAGAATCAAAGGGATATAGAATAAATATGATGAAAACAGCATTGAGTATAGTAAAGAAAACATAATGCTGTTCCTCGCCATAAAGAAACAAGGTTCTTGTGTTTCGTTGGGGAATTTCGCTTAATTAATAAAATCATTAAAAAAATATTAAAAGATGAATTTAAAATTATTTTGTGTTCACCACTTTATTAATATACACATATCAACATGTTTCGAAATCGATGCTTTCTTCATCAGGAATACATAGAATTCTATATATTCCTGATGAAGAAAGCATATGATGAAAGATATGTGTATATTAATAAAGTGGTGAATGCAAAATAATTTTAAATTCGTTTATTAATTTATTCGTTTATTAGTTTATTAACTCGAAAAAAATATTGTTCAGTTTATAATGCAGCAGAGAAAAAATATGAATCAGTTAATTGTCAGTTATAATATAATTTTAAAAAAATACAAGGTTTATAGAAAGCAGAAAAGGGAAAGAAGAAAAAAACTGATTATAATAGATAAAAGACTGTTTGAGGTAATATTTCAATTTAAAGCTCAGCAAAACAGAATTTCTATGGATATATTAAAAACTGGAGGTTTTATGCACTTAAAAAAAAAATTCAGCCAACGGGCTGAAAATGTAATTATATGAAATTCCCTCGATAGAAAAAAATCTCAAAGTATTCTCCGAAAATTAAAAAAAAAACGGGTTTGTTCGGTTATTTAACATGTTATAGGTTTGAAAAAAATCATAGTGTTTCTTTAAATGTTACTTAAGACATTCATTTTGAGATTTTTTAACTATCTTAAATATGTCGTGTTTTATTAATATTTTTATAATTTACGCCCGTTTATTCTAAACGCTTCTTCACATTGGCGCGCTCTTTCTATCTTTCGAATTATCATATCTGCCTTTCAAAAAGGGTCTGTCGGTATTCAGAGCCGATTCTAGACAGACCTCTTGCCTAAATCTAAATTCTCGAGAGATCAATGCTGGGCCTTAAGCTGAAATTCGTGAATATTCTCTATAGTTTTTAAAATTGAAGGAAGGTTGTTGAAGTAAGTTATTCCTAGATAGAGAGATGGGTATTTTGGGTATGCTAGTAGTGTTTAATTCTGGAAATTTGGTGTTATTCTGATATCTTGTAGATATATCAAATTGTAAGTGATTTAACTGTTTTTGTTTAAAAAATTTAACGGTTGAATATTTATTAAATTTGATCTATTTTAGGTACATTGAATATTGTAAAAAGGGTTTCAGTAGAAATTTTTTTGTAATTAAATTTAACTATAACTAAAATACATGTATAATATAATCAAGTTGTTCATAAAGTTGATATATGAAAAGGAAAATAAAAAATAATATAATAACAGTAGGTAATATGCATAGTTATAAGTTGAAGTTTCACATAACCCGCGTCACTAGGCTAGCCTGTGTTGAGGCAGTAATTTTGCATATTATTTTTAAATATCTATGAATATACTCTTATATTAAGATATGCTCTGTAAATGGTTGAATCAATAACTTCGAAATCGGGTGAGTGCACCGGCAAATGCCATGTCATTACTTTTAATCCAATTTTTTACATCGTATTTGATTTTTTTTTTGTGAATCAGATTTTTTGATGCTAACTGGAAGAATATTGAAAATTCTTATCGCCAAGTACCTAAAATTCCGTTGGCCAAAAGTAGTATGAGTTTCAGGAATTTGGAGTAAATCTTTAATAGTATTTCTAGTAATACGAGTGTTTAGTCTTTTTTTCATGGTATTTACATTTGTTTCTATAAAGGTGAATGAAACAAAATATTCGATATCTTTAATTAAATTAATATTTCAACCCTCATGATGGAAGTAACGTTCTAATTTTAAAATATTTCCGTTCGTCTAGAAATTTTAGATTTAAAATGCAGTGCAAATTTCATTACGCCAGTGCTCTACGTACGAGAATTTTAGCTGCCTCGGGACATCACACAAATAGCGTCTCTACTTAATAATTATTACCAGGTAGCAGTGGCGGCTCGTAACTTTTTGGAGAGCTAGAGTGCTAAGATTGAAAAATACGACGTTATTGATGTCGTTGAAGCTGAAAATGATTTTTTTTTTCAAATTTGAAAAAATTCTATTTGAATTTTTTTTTAAAATTATTTTCGACTTCAACAACATCAATAACGTTGTATTTTTCAATCATAGCACTCTAGCTCACTCAAAAGTCACGAGCCGCCGTTATGCAGGTGCATGATGAAAATTGACAAATAATAGAAAAAAATAACTTAGGGCACTGCCCCACCTACCATCTAAATCTTCATACAAAAAATAAAAATTTTGAAAAAAAATATATATATTTTCGGCCTCAACAACATCAATAACGTCGTATTTTTTCAATCTTAACACCTAGCTCACTCATAAGTCACGAGCCGACACTGCCAGTTAGGATTAGAATACTCTTAGTTATTAGGTTATTACCTATACTGTTAAGTGGCTCCGGTTGCAGTTTTAATAGGCTCATTCTCTTCAAATTACATCTTTACAAATAGTTTTACAACTTTTCAAATATTTGTTTTGCATATTTGCCAAAGGCGACGAATTACGACAAAAGCATCCACTTGCAAATGAGAATATGTAAATTTAACGACTCGCCGGATAGAGTTGCTATCCGATTATAGACTTTTAAAAGATATCGTGTATCTGAGAGCGCTATTTATATTTTATCTGTATCATTATTTAAATAAATACGAAAAAGATTGGCTCCGGCTGGAAATTGATCTCGCAGCTTTACTGGGATCATTTTCCGTATAAACTAACAAGAATCTTGATACCTGCTACGAAATTTAAGGTTTTATAAAGAATAACACAAAGATTCGGTTTCTGAAAACGCAACTCCGAGACATTCAGCGAGACTTTTTTCGAGGAAACGAATTTGTCCTAATTTGTTGCTACTCTTTTCACTCCCATATCGCGCAATTTCTGTTTAAATTATTTTTGGTTTTATCCATATCGGAAGCAGAATACTTTTTCAGGTATTTTTTTTGTCTCAAGTCGTAGAAAACTGAGTATGCAATTTTTTATTTATTTTTTGTATTTCTTAAAAGTAAAATTAACTAACATAGTGGATAAAACGCTTCAAAACAAAATATCTGTATTCAGTTTGAAATCTAAGAAATCTCTCTTTTTTTTATTTTTTTTATTTATTGCAATGTAAGTATTGTCGGTATTATCAGCAGGTTTTATTCCTAAATACTTTAACAAATTTTAACATTTATGTGATGCTAATATTATAATTGTGTTTTTTTTCTAACATTTAATTAGTTTGTGGGACGTGTGTATGCGTATGCATTAATTGGTATTCGTTATCATGTTCTACGGATGTAGAATGACCCGACTTTTTATTTTCGAAGTCGATGTCTCTTTTTTTAAATCTTCAGGTAATGCGTTAGACATTACCAGAATTTTATTAATCTCTGTTCTATCTCCGTACACATTTTGTGATTTAATTAATTCAGATATCCATAATTCATCCAACATTAATTATTGATAATCTATCCTGCTGTGTATGGGAGGCACGTTACACAATGGAATCATTTTTTTAAGCAATCGCCTTCACATGATTTGATTTTTCAGCCCGATGTTAATTTTAGGAAATGGAGTTGTATTTGCTGAATTAGAGTTGTATTTATTTAAGTACGTTTGTACGTTAGTCCACAATTTTTGAATAGTAGCCCATAATTAATTCAATGAACGCGGTAATATTTTTCGCTGTTGGGCGGCCGATATCCTGCAAGCAGTGGCGGCTCGTGACTTTTGAGTGAGTTAGAGAGCTAAGATTTAAAAAAAATACGTCATTGGTGTTATTGAAGCCGAAAATAATGTTTATTTTCTTACAAAATTTCAATTATTTGTATGGATATTTATTTTGTATGCGTGGAGGGCGAGGTACCGGATAGACTGTCTTAGGTTCATGTCCCAGCTGATACAGTTACCCTTTTCTTTACCGTATCTTTTCGGTTTCATTCTAGAGTTATTAATATTATCTTCAATTATTAAAAAATGTATTATAATTTATACTATAATACGAAGCTATCACTTTATGGTTATCCATTATAATTAAATGAAACAATAAAACCTTGTTTTAACCACTGTCACAATCAATGATCAGATGTCTTAAAAGCGATTTTTTCCCGATTCACCTATCATATTATTTCAAACAATCATAGTTTTGATAAAAATACAGGGACCAATATTCTTCACATTAATGGTAAAGGTAAACGCTTAGATAATTTAGATGACTTGGAAATTAAGAAATCCCTTAAAAATAATTAGTCTATTATGAAAATATAATAATAATAATAAAATAATCTATACAATCAAAAATCTTGCAGCCCCATTTTAAAAATGTTTCCTTTCACTTCTCCCTCAATCTCTATCTCTTCCTCCACTCTTTAGTAATCCCTAGTCACGCCCCCACCCCCACTATGACATCTAATATATGTGTTCTGCCACAATTTTGTAATATTGTTAAACTAGTATATATTTTGCCCTGATGATGGAACGGTTGTTCCGAAACCGAAGTGGTTAAAACGAAGTTTCATTGTTTAATTTAATATTATAATTTCTTCGATATATATGTAGTTATTTTAAGTCCTTTTTTTGCATCACTGTTTTTAATATATAAATATCTACATGTTTCAGAAGCAAAGCTTCCTTTATCAAGATAAACAGTATACTGTTTATATATCCAAAGTACTGATAATTAAGTATTTGTCTAAATAGTTTGAAAACCACCCAAATGCCGTCCACACCAGCCTAAATGTGCCGTCTTCGGCTCGATGCTAATGGTTGAGGAACACCGTTCTCAATTAATGATAAACAAAATCTCTAAGAAATATACATGTAAAAAAAAATACTGATAATGAACTCGTCTACTTTTCATTATTTGAAGTGGCCCAGAAATTTATCCTCTGACGCGTTCGAGTGTACGCTACAGAGCACGTACGAGTATATAGATTCTATGCTTCTGGTGTCACTTTGAAATATTTTATCAATTTCGGCATTCGTTATTAGTGTTATTACAAAAAACCCGATCACACAAAGAAATTAGTTTATGTTTTACATAATTTAAAACCGTTTCAGGGCTATCCAGATATCCAGGGTGTGCGCTGCATTTTTTTGTGACATTCATACATTTTCTAGAAAGAAAATTAAAACATACGTGTATGCGCGTAGCGCTCAAAGCACGGTTTATTTACACATACGAGTATGTGTATGCGTGTAGCGGTGAAAAGGTTTTAAATCGAATGACTTCTTTTCCGAACGACGTAAAATTAAATAACGTAGTTGACTGATTGTTACGCGTATTCATGACAAATTTAAAATAGGTAGCTTTAAAAAAACACTAATTTTTTAATGGAAAAAATACATTTTCATTAGAAATTTGTCGCCTCTTTAAAATTTATTTTTATGGTTAGTTTTTCTTAGGGTAGGGTACAGCTTTTTAGCCTCTATGGACTGCACGCCACTGTTCGGTAGGTACTTGGAGAATATTTTTTCACGTTGAGAGGTTAATATTCAATTTGCCACAAAATACAGTAAATTCTCTTCTACCTAAATTGTTGGATCTCAAGCACACTTGGAGCTAAATTGTTGGATCTCAAGCGCACTTAGAGCGAAATAACACAAAACTGCGCTATATAAATACTTTATTATTATTATTATCTCAACAGCATAATGTCCTTTGTTTGTACAGTGGGTACTTGCGATCATGATGTGTCATCATTTGCCCCCAGTCCCAAAACCCTCGCGCCACGCAAGCCTTATTTCACCCCTTCCCTAAGGGTAACGTTTTACATATTTCCACAATAAAACTGGACACACCATTTCTACTAACAATAAAACGTGTCTACCGCATTTATCTTTATTTTTATTCTTTTTATAGATGAACTCGCCGCAGCAGATGTCGCCATAAAGGATTTTAAATGGAAGCCTCTAAACCTGGGTTCTTTTATTGTCCTCTGTTAGCATTCTTGTAACATACTCGTACATAATTTTTGTAAATAATAATTATACGTTTAATTTCACGAGGCTGTATGTTGGTGATACGAGATACTCGATATATTGAAGGGGTTGCCAGTTATCTACTCCAGAAATAGTACTTACCCTATTTCTGTAAAGCGATAAAACCACGAGCTACCCTTAAACTGGTTTTATAACATATTTGATGTGACTTTTAATGGGAAAATATTTTTTTATTCACGTCGACTTTAAATGGGAGTGGGGTCTATAGAATCTTTTAAAATAATACCTAATTGAGTGTGATTTTCTCACGAAAACAGTGCTATAGAAATAATCCATTTATTATTATTATCATTAATTATATATATTTTTTATTAATTGATAAACTAAAGTTTTTAAGACAAGATTTTTGTGCATAGCGCAAAGGGTAACAATTATTTTTATAAACAATAATTTTTAGCCTGAAACACTCATCCAAATTGAAAAAACCTTCCGAGAAAGGATAAATGTCGCCGACAGGACTCGAACCTGACCGACATCAGAAGGGTGCAGGTTTTTCTGTCATTTGGATTTTCGCTAATAATTATTGTTTATAAAAATAATTATATATATCTTCACATCTGAGTTGATGATAATAATATTTTACCATGGGTGAGAAATCCATTTACTTATTAAATTAATCTTCTTTTCGACAGCTGGAAATCCGTTTTATGAGATTTATGTTCGTATATTTAACAATATTATCAAAACATATAATGTAATAGAAAAGCACACGAAGAATATGGTTATTTCCGCGACGTGATTTGAACTCGAGACCTTCCGCTATCCGGCACCTGGTTTAACGATTTATCAAGCTATCGCGACAACCTCCTAACTCAAGCTTGAGTTCATGTTATGTATTATACAATACTTAAATTATCTGGTATATATAATCGTTTTATCTGTAATATTTCGCACATCTAAAAATATTTAATTGTTACACTTTGTTTATCTTATCGTTATATTATATGTCAATACTAACTTTTTTCCTTCTTTATTCGTATAATGGCACTAAATATGAACTAAACTTGTAAATTTGACTGTCCTAATGCGGGATTTGCTCCTAGTTGGTGAGTCAACGTTTTTTTACATGTTGTTATCAAATATTTTATGTTTCAAATAAATAAATATAGCTGTTATTATTATGTAGGAGAATCTCAGCATCTCTTCACCAAAAACTCCAACCGTACAGAGAAGAAAAATAATAAGATATTATATTGTACCTACTACTTATCCATATCCCTAAGTTATCCATAGTATTAGTTTGAATCCAATAAAAAGTAAATCCCTTTGTGAAGAGATGAAGAAATCTCTCCATGAACATTAAAGTATTCAATTTTTAAGTATTTATTATTTTTTATTGAGATTTAAAAACCTTATTTTAATATTTAATCATTGTAGAAAATAATATTAACATAACCCAAATGAAACATGAAAACGGAAAAAAACGACAGAAAAATAAAAAGATTTCAGTCGCATCTGGGACTCGAAACCAGGAACTCCGCCTATCCGGGGCAACCGCTTAACCAACTTAGCTAATTAGACCGGTTAATTAAAAATGGAGAATAATATTTACAAATCTTGAATTTGAGATATGATATCGATGAAAATGACATAAATTGAACTGGTATCATTAGCTAAGCTGGTTAAACGATTGCCCCGGATAGGCAGACGTCTTGGGTTCGAGTCCCAGATGCGACTGAAATCTTTTTTATTTTCTGTCGTTCTTGCCGTTTTAATGTTTCATTTGGGTTATGTTAAGTATTCAATTCACTGAGTGAGTTGGGAGAATACTATCCATTTCCTCTATCTCTATCCCTAACTACCAGTATGTCTACTAAATGGGAGGACATTACATAAATACGTTAATGTCCAGATAATAATTCTATGGCACGAAGTTAGATAACATTATCTGAATTATGCTAGATACGAGGCGATATATGACAAGGTGTGGAATAATAGATAATTATCTTGTATTATGTTGCTGCATTCTCGCATATAGTATTATTATCTATACGCGGATTTACAACATAGGCACAAAATATTACGCATTGTAGCATAAGTTTGTCATTTCTATGCAATTTTATACGTATTTACTTTTCATCGCGTGTTAATGTTGTTGTAATCATTTCTAGTAATTGTCAATCTCTGCTGTTTACGATTAAACGAAGAGTCAATTAAGTCATACGTAATAAATGAATCATTGAAGAAAATAATATTAACATAGCTTAACAATTTATTCTCCATTTCTAATCCCAAATTCTCCATTTTTATCCCAAATTATCGGCAGCTTTCTTTATGATGATTACAAAGTTCTTCACGAACACAATTGCAAACTAGACAGTGTCTGGTTTATTTTATTTATTTTCTGTTGTTTTATCTGGTTTCATGTTTCATTTAGGTTATGTTAATATTATTTTCTTCAATGATTAAATATTACAATGAGGTTTTTAAATCGCAATATAAATGAAGTTTGCAATTTTTATTTATTAAGTAACTTAAAATAGTACATTAATAATTATTAATTGTTTTTGTGTTTAATTCGTAGAACTCCATTTAATTTTTTTTTTAATTTAAATAATTTTATTATTAAGTTTTGCGAGTATTTTTAGTTTTTTTTAATTATTATTGTGACAGCTCTTTCGGCGTTTAAGGCCATTTTCGAACTGCCAAAAACATTTATAAATAAAAAATAAAAAAATAAAAATAAAAATAATACATGCACACTATAATGTCTTAATATAAACATATGTCTTATACAAAAAATGCAATTTAAGTGACAATCTCCAATTAAAAATTAAAAATTACGCATAAGTATTTTGTCACTTCTCTCATAAATTAAAACACATTTTCCTCTTATTTAATATTGGTTGGTATTTCTTGGAAGATCTTCACCGCTCTACACAGCGATGAGTTCTGTGATTTTGATTTCTTTCGAAAGGGAAGTCTTATTCCATTTTTTCTTATTTTAGAGGGGTTATGTTTGTGCTGAAGTTTATTAATTTTTATCTCTTAAAGCCTGTATGAATAGCTATTACATTTAAGTATGAAATTACATGTTTAACTCTTATTTTTCTTAATTATCTGTTTTACCTTCGCACAAATAAATACCTGTAAGCTGAAAGTAGCTGGCAAATCTTAAAAAACTCTCACCAAATCGATGTTATAAATTTGTAAGAGTTATCCTTATTTACTTTACAGGTTGGTAGTACCTGATCGATTTGTTGTGTCAACTACAATATTTCATTTCAACTGATGTGTAATGTGAACAAACTTTTTTTTTGTAGACCACGAGTAAATAACTCAATACTCCATTTTACAAGTATTTATTATTCAAGAGAAAAAAATAAATATATCCTCTGTCGTTTATTAAATGTTATGCCACCGCCACTATTTCGTTTTATTTTCAAACTTCGTAGAAAAAACGTCTGCAAATCTGAATCTATCAACACTTCGTATTTATGATTTTTTTCTGGTACCAGTGAAAAATACGTATTTTTACATATAATCATAGTTCAATTACCCAATTTCCCGACAAATTGGTTCTATCCTAGGTACTCGTTTCCTACTAAATTATTTTTTTTAAATTATTTCTCAATTTTCATCATGCACCTAATACACCAGTTCGACAAGGAACTGCATTTAAAGCTGTTCAAATACGTTAGATATACCGTGAGCATACAACGAAAAGTGGACAAGTCAAAGTTCTTGTTTGTTGACAGATTTAATATAGGGCATTTTTGCATGGATACAGGCTCTTAGTTTGGCAATAATTTCTGATTTAAAATGTAATTTGTTTCACATACGTTAAAAATATACTCACCTGTGAGTTTTGTGTCTTAATTTACCAACGAATAGGGATTTAGACTTATTTCTTTATTAGAGTCCTTACTGCACGGAGCCAGGTTTTATGACTGATTTTGTTCTTGTATCTCTTGGCCCGGAGTTACGAAGCCCACATTTCCACATTTACGAATTAAGTTATTTTGTTGGATTAACCAGTGAAGTTTCCGCCATATAAGAATAGAAATATGAATATTTGTAAACGATAAAATGGAAAAGAGAAAAAAAATAACGTTTTACTAGAGAAATTAAAAAAAAACATTATTTTTTTTATAACTTATTGAAGCAATTCAAATCTCACTTTTAGAACTAGAGACAAAAAAAGGTCATTACTATCTAATGAGGTAGGTACCTTTTTATAAAACGTGATTCTTTGTTAGGAGGCTTATTTATGATATTGAAAAATAAAATAAAAATATATTAAAATGAATTATCATATAATATAATTGTTTTTAAAAGTTCTGGTTCAAAATCTAATGTGACTTGAAGATATTTCATCAATTTGTGTTTTCAAATAATCTCTTGACTTGAATTATTATGACTTGAATTATTTATGATCTTTTTACTACGTCTCACCGGAATTCTGCATTTAATCAAGAAGTCTTTAACCCTAAGGAAAAACGTAAGGAATCTTCCTTAAAAAGAACGGGAATAGCGCCCCAGGACCTCATAGTCTATCATGGGATTTGAGTAGCCGTAGCTCAGTTTGCATAGAGCGCAGCTCTCGGATATATCATTAGGTCCTGGGCTCGAATTCCAGCTGCTACTGGTATCTTTTTCTTTTCTGTGTCTTTTCGGTTTCACGTTTCGATTTGGGCGTTGTTAATATTATATTCAAAGATTGAAAATAATATAATAAAATCTATCAATTTCCAAGAAACACAAAGTTTTTTTTTTATATGAATACCGCACAAGAGTCCCAAACTGCTCCCGACCGTCTGGAGCCAGTGAGACTATGGCATTCCCGATTGGGGAATGTTGTGAGGCTGAAGGTATTGGGGAGGGGAAGGAGAAGGGGGAGAGGAAGGTGGGGAAAAGGGGAAATGGGGAAATACTAAGTAAAAGAAATTAAAAATATATACATAGATAGCGTTGAATTTGACAAAATGAAAATAATATAACACACAGCTTGGGTAGGGAGTTATTACTAACCTTGCTAATTATCTTTTTCTATTGTGGATTTATTAAATTGTCCTGAGGATAAACGGAAAACATCAGCGTCTGAACAGATGATGTATTATTTTATTGCGGTTGTGGAATAGTTGATTTGAGCGTTTATTTCGTACTGTACAGTGGAAATGAATCTTCTCTAGAACTATATCTATATAAGGAACGCCACAGGCAGTGTGTTAAACTGAAGTTAGATGTATTATTCATAAACGTGAGTTTAACTACTTTAGACTTGGACCGACCGAACGTAGTACGTGACATCAGTGTATGGACTATGGAATCCTTCCCCAACTCCTGGCGGCAAGGGCCAGAAGTTTTAACCACTATTGGGAAGCTGGTAGCTGAGGCTGAGAGCGTGGCCATTGCTGCTATTGAATGCCATCTCAGAATTTGGTCGGAAACCGTATGCTTCGCAACTCTATACAATTGGACTTTTATCCAGTTTCCCGACTGCATCCGATGGGAAATATACAATAATTATTACCTATTCTATAACTGTGATGCACTAAAAACATGCAGGTACTTGAAACGTTAACAAGAAAAAATATAAAGTCAAGCTTTTAGGACAAGCTTAGACCTACGAGTATAAAGCTTCTAAACTTGCGTGACAGGTATGAGTGCAGTTCCAGAAACTTCACCGAAGATAGCCAACTTCCGATTGGCAACAGCGCCAGAAATAGAATTTTTTATTGGTTTTTTTTATTGTGTTAAAGTTTGATTTTTAGAACTCGGTTTTTAAAAAAGTTTTTAAAATTTAATTATTATTAATTATTTTAGAAAAACCGATTTATTTATAAAAAAATATAATTAGTTTGATAATGCCTTCAGAAAGCGAAAAAGCTGTCAAGCGTAATAATATTTACCTGGGAGAACATTTTTTTATAAATAAACCGTTTTTTAAATTGAATAATATTAGTTTTTACTAATTTTTTTAAACTTAAAAAGAAGAAGAAGAATAAGTGTTCATGAGTGTGAAATTTGTGTGCATTTCTCATTTAATATTTATTATCTCGTTTTGCGACGGGGACATTAAATTGAATTGATAACAACTGTAATAATAATTTACGATAATTTCAAAGCTATAAATGTCATGATGGAAATTGTGTAGCTAGCTGAAAATAGTTGACCTACGTAAATTCCAGACAGAAAAGGCTCTGCAAATTTAATGACGCCACAACTCGCCGGCAACAGTATTTATATTTTCATGCAATCAGTCCAACCTTAATACTTTTACAACACTATTGACATTTTTTTCTATTCCCATCTATGTATACGGATAGCAATGGCGTGCAGTTCATAAAGGCTGAAAATATGTGCCTGCCCTAGGAAAAACAACGAACCATGAAGAGAAATTAAACAAAAAAAGAAGAAAAAAATTTAAATACCAGCAATTTCTAAGATATATGTAAAAACTCGTAAGTTCATTCATTAAGTTGGCCATAGCAAACAGTATAATATGTAAATTGTTTGGCAATTTTAAAATATTCAATGAACAATTCATAATAATAATAATAATAATACTTGGATGATTTGTATAGCGCCGTTTTGTGAAAAATCACCTCAAGGGCGCTGTACAAATACTAGTTGCTAGGGTTTATCTTATTATGTACATATACAGAAAACATACTTACCTGGTAGGGCACTCCAGATTAAAACGTTAAATTACAATGTTTTGGGCTATACTCGTACACAAGTTCTGTGTATGTATTGGCCCGCTGGCGCAGCACTGTCAGCACTGCCCAGCACTGAATTTGTATTGTTATTTCAGATGGTGACGTGGGTAATACGGAAAGTTACTTTAATTTTTATATTTATGTGTTTACGCTGTCTCTAGTTTAATAAGAATGACGCAGGCGCATTAGTCTAGGGACATTTATGATGATTTTTAAAAAAATTTGTGATAAAAGCATAAATGTTTCATGTTTCATAAATTTTCTGTTTGCGTTTCAAATAAATAAATACCCGAACTTGAAAATCTACACACAGCAATGGCATGCAGTTCGTAAAGGCTGAAAATCTGTGCCTACCCTAAGAAAAACGATCCTTTTTGGAAATTACAGATAAACATTAAAAATGCGACAATATTCTAATTAACATCATGTTTTCTCCATGATTTTGGTAACGAACTTGTAAGCTCATTTATTCGGTTGCCACAACCATTAACAGAAGACGATAATATATTTGACGTCCTCCATGGGCGAGGGGTAAGGCTCTCGACTACCAATCCGAAGGTCGGGGGTTCAAAACCCGCCGAGCGCAAGTAAATTTTATTTAATGAATTTGTGTTGTTTCACAATTAATTCATTTAAAAATAATACCTAGCATATTTGCGAACGTTCCAGAGTATCGGCCTGGTGAAAGACCACCATTCAGAATTGAAACGTTGCTTGAAATGGCTTTTAGCCGTGTTTGGTGACCAGATCTGAATGGCCGGGTATTTCCGCACCTTCCTCTTCACCTTGTCCTTCCCCTACTCAATACCTTCAGTCTCACAACATTCCCCAATTGATGATGCCATAGTCTCACTGGCTCCAGACGGTTGGGAGCAGTTGGGACTCTTGTGCGGTACTCATATAATTTTTTTTTTAAATATCGACCATTTTCTATGCTCAATTCATACCGGAACTTGGAAAACTACACACAGCCTACATTTGATCATAGAGCAATGCACCCCACTGTGTTTTTGTTGTTGTTTTTTTTCCTCGTTTAATGTTACATTATGCAGTAATTTATTACTGGTTTATTAATAAAAATACAAGATATGAAACAGAATGAATGGATTTCATTAGGTGTATGAATAAATATGAGATAGTCAGTGATTAAATCAAGAAGTTTGCCCAACCTCCAGGCCAGCCAGACGTGCATTTATTGCATTTAGAGATTACACCATTCTGATTGCGCAATGCGAGATACAGTAATATGATAATCGATGTTTCTAAATTATGATAAAAAGTAGTTGCGCCAGTGATTGGCCATACAACATAAAACTTTATGGCCAATGAAAATAATGATTGATCCAAGCATCCTAAAAGGGGTCCGTACTTACCTAAATTATAGTGCATAATGTTTTTGTGCAAAACAGTTAATTCCATTTTGCAGCTAATGCACAGGCCCGAAACAAAAGTTACAGCTCAATAAGAGTTCAGTTTCAACTTTTCCTTCTTTTCTATGAACGAAGCAGGACGCTAAACTGGAAGTGACAACCGCCGGGAAAAATGTTCAAAAATTTGCAGCCGTTTTAGTCTTAGCTTAGACAGAGTATGCACAGACTTTTTAAGAGGAGGGCCGCATACGAAGACTTATTTTATTGGAGAGGGGGGGGGGTTCCCAAAAAAACAATATACATTCCTCCCGGTGAATCGTTTTTTTATATTGTTGTTCAACATATCACATACTATATTATAGTTGTTACAATATATTTTTACATACGTTGATTTGTGACATTGGTGAGTTAAGATTATTTTCGCTATACGAGTATATGGTGACGATTATTTGGTGGCTAAACGTAAAATTGGTTCGCGAACGCATTATCTACCAAGATATGGATATCTTTCTTTGCTAAGATAAATGTAGAAATTTAGACGATTACCAATAGTAAATTTTAACGAAGGTATATCATCGTATATAATCATATGTAATCGTATATAATCGTGTATAATCGTATATTATCGTATATTATCGTATATAATAGTATATAATCGTATATTATCGTATATTATCGTATTTAATAGTATTTAATCGTTCATCGTATATAATCTACATAATCCAATATAATCTTATATAATCGTATATAATCGTATATAATTGTATATAATCGTTTATAATCGTATATAATCGTTTATAATCGTATATAATCGTTTATAATCGTATATAATCGTATATAATCGTATATACTCTTATATAATCGTATTTAATCGTGTATAATCGTACATAAGCGTATATAATCGTATGTATTCTTACATAATCGTGTATAATAGTTTTATAGAGCTTCTACCTGCACATTTTCAATCATTATTCAAAAGGACTTATTAAATAATTCTAATGTGCGCTTGACCTTTTTAAAATAGGCTAACCTTTCTTCGAAATATAGTTCAAATAAATTGATTTGAAATGAGTCTTACTGTTTTTATAATGTGAAATGCGGTCGCTTGCCGCACTCTGTGCATCCCTGGCATTAGAGTGCAAAATTTTTGACTAAACATAACTCGTGTAGAAAAGGGAACAAGTCATTTGTTTACCCATTTTGGGTGTCGAACTCGACCTGTCCGACTTCTAGCCAATTGTGCGACCACCTGAATATTACCTCTTTTTTCTATACTAGTAAAGTAATGAGCACGATTGGTTCACGATTTGACAAAATTCCAAACTGTGATTTACCAATATTGTCTTTATGAATATGTGTGATAAGGTTCAAATGT
>JAHDVE020007177.1:0-42617 GCA_022606495.2 Halesus radiatus | reverse complement strand
TACTTTGAATTACCTGAATTTATACGGAAATCAACATAATTATGAAAATTAAAGGAAAAAAATGTGAATTATATTTATCTTCTTAAGATTATCATTAATTACGGCCAATTACTTTGAATTTTGCCGAATTCAGATGAATTCCGGAAATTACAGAAAAAATACGGAAATCAAAAAAAAATTGGGAAATCACGGAATAAAATGAAAATTACATATAGTTAACTTCTTTAGATTATCATTGATCACGGTCAATTACTTTTAATTTGGCCGAATTCAGATGAATTACGGAAATTACAAAATATTCCCATAACAACGTTTGATTATCTCTACTGTAAATTACGCTTAATTACTTTGAATTACCTGAATTAATATGGAAATCACCATAAAATATGGTGAATTTAAGCAAACTTTTTTAGATGATCGTAAACATGGGTGAAATACTATCTATTACGGTGAATTCACATGCTTTAGGGAAATTACTGATAAATAACGGTGATTTACGGTTAATTACGCTGATTTACCGTAAATTCAGATAATTTTCGGTGATTACAGAAAAAAATACGAAATTACAGGAAATAAATGTGAATTGTAGTTAACTTCTTTAGATTATCATTAATAACGGTCAATTACTTTTAATTTTGCCGAATTCTGATGAATTCCGGAAATTACAGAAGAAATACGGAAATCTAAAAAAAAAAAAGGAAAATCACGGAATAAAATGAAAATTATATATAGTTTACTTCTTAAGATTATCATTAATAACGGTAAATTACTTTTAATTTGGCCGAATTCAGATGAATTACGGAAATTACAAAATAATCACACTGAATTCCCATAACAACGTTTGATTATCTCTACTGTAAATTACGCTTAATTACTTTGAATTACCTGAATTAATATGGAAATCACCATAAAATATGGTGAATTTAAGCAAACTTTTTTAGATGATCGTAAACATGTGTGAATTCCTGTCTATTATGGTGAATTCATATGGTTTAGGGAAATTACTGATAAATTGATTTACGATTAATTACTCTGATTTACCGTGATTTCAGATCAATTCCGGTGATTACAGAAAAAAAAAACGAAATCATAAAAAAAAGGAATGCATAGGAAAAAATGTGAATTTTATATGCTTAACTTTTTATATTATCATTAATTACGGTCAATTATTGTTACTTCTGCCGATTTCCGATTAATTCCGGAAATTAAAAAATAATCACGCTGAATTAATTACCATAACAACGTTTCTTTATCTTTACGTTGAATTTCGCTTAATTACGTTGAATTACGTGAATTAATATGGAAATCTCCATAAAATATGCTGAATTTAAGCAAACTTTTTTAGATGATCGTAAACATGGGTGAAATACTATCTATTACGGTGAATTCAAATGATTTACCGAAATTACTGAGAAATAACGGCGATTTAAGATTAATTACTCTGATTTTACGTGAATTCATATGAATTCCTGTAATTACGGAAAAAAAACGGAAATTATAAAATAAAAGACGGAAATCACAGGAAATAAATGTGAATTATAGTTAACATCTTACTACATCAAAAACGGTCAATTACTTTTAATTTCACCGAATTTAGATGAATTACGGAAATTACAAAGTAATCACGCTGAATTCCCATAATAACGTTTGATTACCATATCTTAAGGTGAGTTACGCATAATTACTCTGAATTACGGTGAATCACCATAATTATGGAAATTACAGATGAATTACGGAAATTACAAAATAATCACACTGAATTCCCATAACAACGTTTGATTATCTCTACTGTAAATTACGCTTAATTACTTTGAATTACCAGAATTAATATGGAAATCACGATAAAATATGGTGACTTTAAGCAAACTTTTTTAGATGATCGTAAACATGTGTGAATTCCTGTCTATTATGGTGAATTCATATGATTTAAGGAAATTACTGATAAATAACGATTGATTTACGATTAATTACTCTGATTTACAGTGAATTCAGATGAATTCCGGTGATTACAGAAAAAAATACGGAATCATAAAAAAAAGGAAATTATAGGAAAAAATGTGAATTTTATATAGTTAACTTCGTTAGATTATCATTAACTACGGTTAATTACTGTAAATTTTGCCGATATCAGATTAATTCCGGAAATTAAAAAATAATCTCGCTGAATTATCATAACAACGTTTGATTATCTTTACGTTGAATTACGCTTAATTACGTTAAATTACGTGAATTAATATGGAAATCACCATAAAATAAAATATGGTGAATTTAAGCACACTTTACAAAAATACGGAAATTACAGGAAAAAAATGTGAATTATAGTAAACTTCTTCAGACTATCATTAATTACCGTCAATTACTTTTGACTTTGCCAAACTCAGCTAAATTCCGGAAATTACAGAAAAAATACGAAACTCACAAAAAACTACGGAATAAAAGGTGAATTATATATATTTAATTTCTTTAGATTATCATTGATAATGGTCAATTACTTTTAATTTTGCCGAATTCAGAAGAATTACGGAAATTACACAATAATCACAATAAAAAACTGTGAATTTAAGCTAACTTTTTTAGACGATCGTAAAAATTGTTGAATTACTCTATATGACGGTGAATTACTGTTTTTTGAGGGAGAATTCATATGATTTAGGGAAATTATTGATAAATAACGGTTATTTACGGTTAATTACTCTGATTTACCGTGAATTCTGATAAATTCCAATAATAACAGAAAAAAAAACGAAATCACAAAAAAAAATGGAAATTACAGGGAATAAATGTAAATTGTAGTTAACTTCTTTAGATTATCATTAATTACGGTCAATTACTTTGGATTTTGCCGAATTCAGATGAATTCGGGAAATTACAGAAAAAATCCGGAAATGGAATTTTTTTTTTACGGAAATTACTGAATAAAAGATAAATTATATAGTTATAGTTATAAATTATAAGTAGTATTTGTATAGCGCCCTTGAGGTGATTTTTCACATAAATGGCGCTATATAAATCGTCCAAGTATTATTATTATTATTAGTTAATTTCTTTAGATTATCATTAATAACGGTCAATAACTTTTAATTTTGCCGAATTCAGATGAATCAAGGAAATTACAAAATAATCACGCTGAATTCCCGTAACAACGTTTGATTACCTTTACTATAAATTACTCTTAATTACTCTGAATTACGTGATATAATACGGAAATCACCATAAAATATGGTGATTTAAGCAAACTCTTTTAGATGATCGTAAACATGGGTGAATTCCTGTCTATTATGGTGAATTCATATGATTTTGGGAAATTACTGATAAATAACGATTGATTTACGTTTAATTACTCTGATTTACCGTGAATTCAGATGAATTCCGGAGATTACAGAAAAAAAATACGAAATCATAAAAAAAGGAATGTATAGGAAAAACTGTTAATTTTATATAGTTAACTTCTTTATATTATCATGAATTACGTTCAATTACTGTTACTTTTGCCGATATAAGATTAATTCCGGAAATTAAAAAATAATCACGCTGAATTAATTACCAATTATTTAGAGAAATTATTGATAAATAACGATTGATTTACGATTAATTACTCTGATTTACCGTGAATTCTGATAAATTCCGATAATTACAGAAAAAAATACGAAATCACAAAAAAAAATGGAAATTACAGGAAATAAATGTGAATTGTAGTTAAGTTCTTTAGATTATCATTAATAACGTTCAATTACTTTGGATTTTGCCGAATTCAGATGAATTCCGGTAATTACAGAAAAAAATACGGAAGTTAAAAAAAAAATACGCAAATTATTGGAAAAAATGTGAATTATAGTTAACATCTAACTACATTAAAAGCGCTGAATTACTTTTAATTTTGCCGAATTTAAATGAATGACGGAAATTTCAAAATAATCACGCTGAATTCCCATAATAATATTTGATTACCATATCTTACGGTGAGTTACGCATAATTACTCTGAATTACGGCGAATTTATACGGAAATCACCATAATTATGGAAATTACACGAAAAAAATGTGAATTATATTTATCTTCTTTAGAATATCATTAATTTCGGCCAATTACTTTGAATTTTGCCGAATTCATATGAATTCCGGAAATTACAAAATAGTCACGCTGAATTCCCATAACAACGTTTGATTATCTTTACGGTGAATAACGCTTAATTACTCTGAATTTCGTGAATTGATACGGAAATCACCATAAAATATGGTGATTTAAGCAAACTCTTTTAGATGATCGTAAACATGGGTGAGATACTGTCTATTATGGTAAATTCATATGATTTAGGGAAATTACTGATAAATAACGATTGATTTACGATTAATTACTCTGATTTACCGTGAATTCAGATGAATTCCGGTGATTACAGAAAAAAAATACGAAATCATAAAAAAAAAGAAATTATAGGAAAAAATGTGAATTTTATATAGTTAACTTCTTTAGATTATCATTAACTACGGTAAATTACTGTTAATTTTGCAGATATCAGATTAATTCCGGAAATTAAAAAATAATCACCCTGAATTATCATAACAACGTTTGAGTATCTTTACGTTGAATTACGCTTAATCACGTTGAATTACGTGAATTAATATGGAAATCACCATAATATATGGTGAATTTAAGCACACTTTTTTAGATGATCGCAAACATGGGTGAAATACTTTCTATTACGGTGAATTCACATGATTTACCGAAATTACTGATAAATAACGGCGATTTAAGGTTAATTACTCTGAATTACGGTGAATTTATACGGAAATCACCATAATTATGGAAATTACAGGAAAAAAAAGTGAATTATATTTACGTTCTTTAGATTATCATTAATTACGGCCAATTACTTTGAATTTTGCCGAATTCAGATGAATTCCGGAAATTACAGAGAAAATACGGAAATCGAAAAAAAATTAGGGAAATCACGGAATAAAATGAAAATTATATATAGTTAACTTCTTTAGATTATCATTAATAACGGTCAATTACTTTTAATTTGGGCGAATTCGCGAATAATCACGCTGAATTCCCATAATAACGTTTGATTATCTCTACTGTAAATTACGCTTAATTACTTTGAATTACCTGAATTTATACGGAAATCAACATAATTATGAAAATTAAAGGAAAAAAATGTGAATTATATTTATCTTCTTAAGATTATCATTAATTACGGCCAATTACTTTGAATTTTGCCGAATTCAGATGAATTCCGGAAATTACAGAAAAAATACGGAAATCAAAAAAAAATTGGGAAATCACGGAATAAAATGAAAATTACATATAGTTAACTTCTTTAGATTATCATTGATCACGGTCAATTACTTTTAATTTGGCCGAATTCAGATGAATTACGGAAATTACAAAATATTCCCATAACAACGTTTGATTATCTCTACTGTAAATTACGCTTAATTACTTTGAATTACCTGAATTAATATGGAAATCACCATAAAATATGGTGAATTTAAGCAAACTTTTTTAGATGATCGTAAACATGGGTGAAATACTATCTATTACGGTGAATTCACATGCTTTAGGGAAATTACTGATAAATAACGGTGATTTACGGTTAATTACGCTGATTTACCGTAAATTCAGATAATTTTCGGTGATTACAGAAAAAAATACGAAATTACAGGAAATAAATGTGAATTGTAGTTAACTTCTTTAGATTATCATTAATAACGGTCAATTACTTTTAATTTTGCCGAATTCTGATGAATTCCGGAAATTACAGAAGAAATACGGAAATCTAAAAAAAAAAAAGGAAAATCACGGAATAAAATGAAAATTATATATAGTTTACTTCTTAAGATTATCATTAATAACGGTAAATTACTTTTAATTTGGCCGAATTCAGATGAATTACGGAAATTACAAAATAATCACACTGAATTCCCATAACAACGTTTGATTATCTCTACTGTAAATTACGCTTAATTACTTTGAATTACCTGAATTAATATGGAAATCACCATAAAATATGGTGAATTTAAGCAAACTTTTTTAGATGATCGTAAACATGTGTGAATTCCTGTCTATTATGGTGAATTCATATGGTTTAGGGAAATTACTGATAAATTGATTTACGATTAATTACTCTGATTTACCGTGATTTCAGATCAATTCCGGTGATTACAGAAAAAAAAAACGAAATCATAAAAAAAAGGAATGCATAGGAAAAAATGTGAATTTTATATGCTTAACTTTTTATATTATCATTAATTACGGTCAATTATTGTTACTTCTGCCGATTTCCGATTAATTCCGGAAATTAAAAAATAATCACGCTGAATTAATTACCATAACAACGTTTCTTTATCTTTACGTTGAATTTCGCTTAATTACGTTGAATTACGTGAATTAATATGGAAATCTCCATAAAATATGCTGAATTTAAGCAAACTTTTTTAGATGATCGTAAACATGGGTGAAATACTATCTATTACGGTGAATTCAAATGATTTACCGAAATTACTGAGAAATAACGGCGATTTAAGATTAATTACTCTGATTTTACGTGAATTCATATGAATTCCTGTAATTACGGAAAAAAAACGGAAATTATAAAATAAAAGACGGAAATCACAGGAAATAAATGTGAATTATAGTTAACATCTTACTACATCAAAAACG
This sequence comes from Halesus radiatus, assembly GCA_022606495.2. Taxonomy (NCBI): domain Eukaryota; kingdom Metazoa; phylum Arthropoda; class Insecta; order Trichoptera; family Limnephilidae; genus Halesus; species Halesus radiatus. The sequence goes on along the minus strand of JAHDVE020007177.1, from coordinate 35,955 downwards.
GTCAATTACTTTTAATTTCACCGAATTTAGATGAATTACGGAAATTACAAAGTAATCACGCTGAATTCCCATAATAACGTTTGATTACCATATCTTAAGGTGAGTTACGCATAATTACTCTGAATTACGGTGAATCACCATAATTATGGAAATTACAGATGAATTACGGAAATTACAAAATAATCACACTGAATTCCCATAACAACGTTTGATTATCTCTACTGTAAATTACGCTTAATTACTTTGAATTACCAGAATTAATATGGAAATCACGATAAAATATGGTGACTTTAAGCAAACTTTTTTAGATGATCGTAAACATGTGTGAATTCCTGTCTATTATGGTGAATTCATATGATTTAAGGAAATTACTGATAAATAACGATTGATTTACGATTAATTACTCTGATTTACAGTGAATTCAGATGAATTCCGGTGATTACAGAAAAAAATACGGAATCATAAAAAAAAGGAAATTATAGGAAAAAATGTGAATTTTATATAGTTAACTTCGTTAGATTATCATTAACTACGGTTAATTACTGTAAATTTTGCCGATATCAGATTAATTCCGGAAATTAAAAAATAATCTCGCTGAATTATCATAACAACGTTTGATTATCTTTACGTTGAATTACGCTTAATTACGTTAAATTACGTGAATTAATATGGAAATCACCATAAAATAAAATATGGTGAATTTAAGCACACTTTACAAAAATACGGAAATTACAGGAAAAAAATGTGAATTATAGTAAACTTCTTCAGACTATCATTAATTACCGTCAATTACTTTTGACTTTGCCAAACTCAGCTAAATTCCGGAAATTACAGAAAAAATACGAAACTCACAAAAAACTACGGAATAAAAGGTGAATTATATATATTTAATTTCTTTAGATTATCATTGATAATGGTCAATTACTTTTAATTTTGCCGAATTCAGAAGAATTACGGAAATTACACAATAATCACAATAAAAAACTGTGAATTTAAGCTAACTTTTTTAGACGATCGTAAAAATTGTTGAATTACTCTATATGACGGTGAATTACTGTTTTTTGAGGGAGAATTCATATGATTTAGGGAAATTATTGATAAATAACGGTTATTTACGGTTAATTACTCTGATTTACCGTGAATTCTGATAAATTCCAATAATAACAGAAAAAAAAACGAAATCACAAAAAAAAATGGAAATTACAGGGAATAAATGTAAATTGTAGTTAACTTCTTTAGATTATCATTAATTACGGTCAATTACTTTGGATTTTGCCGAATTCAGATGAATTCGGGAAATTACAGAAAAAATCCGGAAATGGAATTTTTTTTTTACGGAAATTACTGAATAAAAGATAAATTATATAGTTATAGTTATAAATTATAAGTAGTATTTGTATAGCGCCCTTGAGGTGATTTTTCACATAAATGGCGCTATATAAATCGTCCAAGTATTATTATTATTATTAGTTAATTTCTTTAGATTATCATTAATAACGGTCAATAACTTTTAATTTTGCCGAATTCAGATGAATCAAGGAAATTACAAAATAATCACGCTGAATTCCCGTAACAACGTTTGATTACCTTTACTATAAATTACTCTTAATTACTCTGAATTACGTGATATAATACGGAAATCACCATAAAATATGGTGATTTAAGCAAACTCTTTTAGATGATCGTAAACATGGGTGAATTCCTGTCTATTATGGTGAATTCATATGATTTTGGGAAATTACTGATAAATAACGATTGATTTACGTTTAATTACTCTGATTTACCGTGAATTCAGATGAATTCCGGAGATTACAGAAAAAAAATACGAAATCATAAAAAAAGGAATGTATAGGAAAAACTGTTAATTTTATATAGTTAACTTCTTTATATTATCATGAATTACGTTCAATTACTGTTACTTTTGCCGATATAAGATTAATTCCGGAAATTAAAAAATAATCACGCTGAATTAATTACCAATTATTTAGAGAAATTATTGATAAATAACGATTGATTTACGATTAATTACTCTGATTTACCGTGAATTCTGATAAATTCCGATAATTACAGAAAAAAATACGAAATCACAAAAAAAAATGGAAATTACAGGAAATAAATGTGAATTGTAGTTAAGTTCTTTAGATTATCATTAATAACGTTCAATTACTTTGGATTTTGCCGAATTCAGATGAATTCCGGTAATTACAGAAAAAAATACGGAAGTTAAAAAAAAAATACGCAAATTATTGGAAAAAATGTGAATTATAGTTAACATCTAACTACATTAAAAGCGCTGAATTACTTTTAATTTTGCCGAATTTAAATGAATGACGGAAATTTCAAAATAATCACGCTGAATTCCCATAATAATATTTGATTACCATATCTTACGGTGAGTTACGCATAATTACTCTGAATTACGGCGAATTTATACGGAAATCACCATAATTATGGAAATTACACGAAAAAAATGTGAATTATATTTATCTTCTTTAGAATATCATTAATTTCGGCCAATTACTTTGAATTTTGCCGAATTCATATGAATTCCGGAAATTACAAAATAGTCACGCTGAATTCCCATAACAACGTTTGATTATCTTTACGGTGAATAACGCTTAATTACTCTGAATTTCGTGAATTGATACGGAAATCACCATAAAATATGGTGATTTAAGCAAACTCTTTTAGATGATCGTAAACATGGGTGAGATACTGTCTATTATGGTAAATTCATATGATTTAGGGAAATTACTGATAAATAACGATTGATTTACGATTAATTACTCTGATTTACCGTGAATTCAGATGAATTCCGGTGATTACAGAAAAAAAATACGAAATCATAAAAAAAAAGAAATTATAGGAAAAAATGTGAATTTTATATAGTTAACTTCTTTAGATTATCATTAACTACGGTAAATTACTGTTAATTTTGCAGATATCAGATTAATTCCGGAAATTAAAAAATAATCACCCTGAATTATCATAACAACGTTTGAGTATCTTTACGTTGAATTACGCTTAATCACGTTGAATTACGTGAATTAATATGGAAATCACCATAATATATGGTGAATTTAAGCACACTTTTTTAGATGATCGCAAACATGGGTGAAATACTTTCTATTACGGTGAATTCACATGATTTACCGAAATTACTGATAAATAACGGCGATTTAAGGTTAATTACTCTGATTTTAGGTGAATTCATATGAATTCCGGTAATTACAGAAAAAAATACGGAAATTAAAAAAAAAACGGAAATTACAGGTAAAAAATGTGAATTATAGTTAACTTCTTTAGACTATCATTAATTACCGTCAATTACTTTTGATTTTGCCAAACTCAGATGAATTCCGGAAATTACACACAAAATACGAAAATCACAAAAAACTACGGAATAAAAGATAAATTGTATAGTAATAGTTATAAATTATAAGTAGTATTTGTACAGCGCCCTTGAGGTGATTTTTCACATAAACGGCGTTATATAAATCGTCCAAGTATTGTTATTATTATTATTATTAGTTAACTTCTTTAGATTATCATTAATAACGGTCAATAACTTTTAATTTTGCCGAATTCAGATGAATTAAAGGAAATTACAAAATAATCACGCTGAATTCCCGTAACAACGTTTGATTACCTTTACTGTAAATTACTCTTAATTACTCTGAATTACGTGATATAATACGGAAATCACCATAAAATATGGTGATTTAAGCAAACTCTTTTAGATGATCGTAAACATGGGTGAGATACTGTCTATTATGGTAAATTCATATGATTTAGGGAAATTACTGATTAATAACGATTGATTTACGATTAATTACTCTGATTTACCGTGAATTCAGATGAATTCCGGTGATTACAGAAAAAAAATACGAAATCATAAAAAAAAGGAAATTATAGGAAAAAATGTGAATTTTATATAGTTAACTTCTTTAGATTATCATTAACTACGGTAAATTACTGTTAATTTTGCCGATATCAGATTAATTCAGGAAAGTAAAAAATAATCAAGCTGAATTACTATAACAACGTTTGATTATCTTTACGTTGAATTACGCTTAATTACGTTGAATTACGTGAATTAATATGGAAATCACCATAAAATATGGTGAATTTAAGCACACTTTTTTAGATGATCGCAAACATGGGTGAAATACTGTCTATTACGGTAAATTCATATGATTTACCGAAATTACTGATAAATAACGGCGATTTAAGGTTAATTACTCTGATTTTACGTGAATTCATATGAATTCCGGTAATTACAGAAAAAAATACGTAAATAAAAAATAAAAAATACGGAAATTAGAGGAAAAAAATGTGAATTATAGTTTACTTCTTTAGACTATCATTAATTACCGTCAATTACTTTTGATTTTACCAAACTCAGATGAATTCCGGAAATTACAGATAAAATACGAAAATCACAAAAAACTACGGAATAAAAGATAAATTGTATAGTAATAGTTATAAATTATAAGTAGTATTTGTACAGCGCCCTTGAGGTGATTTTTCACATAAACGGCGTTATATAAATCGTCCAAGTATTGTTATTATTATTATTATTAGTTAACTTCTTTAGATTATCATAAATAACGGTCAATAACTTTTAATTTTGCCGAATTCAGATGAATTAAAGGAAATTACAAAATAATCACGCTGAATTCCCGTAACAACGTTTGATTACCTTTACTGTAAATTACTCTTAATTACTCTGAATTACGTGATATAATACGGAAATCACCATAAAATATGGTGATTTAAGCAAACTCTTTTAGATGATCGTAAACATGGGTGAATTCCTGTCTATTATGGTGAATTCATATGATTTTGGGAAATTACTGATAAATAACGATTGATTTACGATTAATTACTCTGATTTACCGTGAATTCAGATGAATTCCGGAGATTACAGAAAAAAAATACGAAATCATAAAAAAAGGAATGTATAGGAAAAACTGTTAATTTTATATAGTTAACTTCTTTATATTATCATGAATTACGTTCAATTACTGTTACTTTTGCCGATATAAGATTAATTCCGGAAATTAAAAAATAATCACGCTGAATTAATTACCAATTATTTAGAGAAATTATTGATAAATAACGATTGATTTACGATTAATTACTCTGATTTACCGTGAATTCTGATAAATTCCGATAATTACAGAAAAAAATACGAAATCACAAAAAAAAATGGAAATTACAAGAAATAAACGTGAATTGTAGTTAAGTTCTTTAGATTATCATTAATTACGGTCAATTACTTTGGATTTTGCCGAATTCAGATGAATTCCGGTAATTACAGAAAAAAATACGGAAATTAAAAAATAAAAATACGCAAATTATTGGAAAAAAATGTGAATTATAGTTAACATCTAACTATATTAAAAGCGGTGAATTACTTTTAATTTTGCCGAATTTAGATGAATTACGGAAATTTCAAAATAATCACGCTGAATTCCCATAATAACATTTGATTACCATATCTTACGGTGAGTTACGCATAATTACTCTGAATTACGGTGAATTTATACGGAAATCACCATAATTTACGTTATTTATAATAAACCAATTATTTAGAGAAATTATTGATAAATAACGATTGATTTACGATTAATTACTCTGATTTACCGTGAATTCTGATAAATTCCGATAATTACAGAAAAAAATACGAAATCACAAAAAAAATGGAAATTACAAGAAATAAATGTGAATTGTAGTTAACTTCTTTAGATTATCATTAATTACGGTCAATTACTTTTAATTTTGCCGAATTTAGATGAATTACGGAAATTTCAAAATAATCACCCTGAATTCCCATAATAACATTTGATTACCATATCTTACGGTGAGTTACGCATAATTACTCTGAATTACGGTGAATTTATACGGAAATCACCATAATTATGGAAATTACACGAAAAAAATGTGAATTATATTTATCTTCTTTAGATTATCATTAATTTCGGCCAATTACTTTTAATTTTGCCGAATTCAGATGAATTCCGGAAATTACAAAATAGTCACGCTGAATTCCCATAACAACGTTTGATTATCTTTACGGTGAATAACGCTTAATTACTCTGAATTTCGTGAATTGATACGGAAATCACCATAAAATATGGTGAAATTAAGCAAACTCTTTTAGATGATCGTAAACATGGGTGAGATACTGTCTATTATGGTGAATTCATATGATTTAGGGAAATTACTGATAAATAACGATTGATTTACGATTAATTACTCTGATTTACCGTGAATTCAGATGAATTCCGGTGATTACAGAAAAAAATACGAAATCATAAAAAAAAAGAAATTATAGGAAAAAATGTGAATTTTATATAGTTAACTTCATTAGATTATCATTAACTACGGTAAATTACTGTTAATTTTGCCGATATCAGATTAATTCAGGAAAGTAAAAAATAATCAAGCTGAATTACTATAACAACGTTTGATTATCTTTACGTTGAATTACGCTTAATTACGTTGAATTACGTGAATTAATATGGAAATCACCATAAAATATGGTGAATTTAAGCACACTTTTTTAGATGATCGCAAACATGGGTGAAATACTGTCTATTACGGTAAATTCATATGATTTACCGAAATTACTGATAAATAACGGCGATTTAAGGTTAATTACTCTGATTTTACGTGAATTCATATGAATTCCGGTAATTAGATAAAAAAATACCGAAATTAAAAAAAAAAAACGGAAATTAGAGGAAAAAAATGTGAATTATAGTTTACTTCTTTAGACTATCATTAATTACCGTCAATTACTTTTGATTTTACCAAACTCAGATGAATTCCGGAAATTACAGATAAAATACGAAAATCACAAAAAAACTACGGAATAAAAGGTGAATTATATAATAATAATAATAATAATAATAATATTTATTTGAAGCATACATTCTTTGACAGAAATATTTCAGAAGGCTTTGACTGTCCAACTAGGAGCAAATCCCGTTTTAGGGCAGTCAAATTGATAAGATTAGTTCATATTAATATACATACACATAAAAGAATATAAAACAATCCATAAAGTAAATTCAATAAAAAAAAAGAGTTTTTTTTTTTTTATTTTTTTTTAAAGTATGTTGCAATTTTTAAATTAGTGTAGAATAATAATGAATTACAAATGAGATGTAAAAGTTTAAAATATAAAGTATACAAGTTTAAAGAATATAAGTTAAAGGTATGATATGCATTTTTTAGTTTACTGTAGAGAAATAATAAATTACATTTGAGATGTAAAAGTGTATAGTGAGAGTAAAGTTTAAAGTATAAGATTCTAAAGTATGATATGCTTTTTTAAATTAGTGTAGAGTAATAAAGAATTACAATTAAGATGTACAAGTTTAAAATATAAAGTATAAAAGTTTGAAAAATAAATGATTGAGTATGATATGCTTTTTTTTTTACAATAAATTTAGTGGGTTAACGAATTACATATGAGATGTAAAAGTTTAAAGTATAAAGTATAAAAGTTTAAAGTATACAAGATTAAAGTATGATGTGCATTTTTTTTTGATTTAGTAGTAGTGATGTATTACATAAGAAGGTTTTATTAAAATTGTACATACATATTAATGAGCATATGTTCGCTTTTGACCCTCCCTAAATCGAGAAGCCATACATTGATCAGTTTACGCAGGACGTTTGTACTTTTCATTTTCCATGTATCGGGTATTATGTTGAATAATTTTGGTCCTAAGTATGAAAATTGTCTTTGAGCAAGGGATGTCATGGTTTTTGTTGAAACTATTGGAGTACTTCTTGAGTGTCTGGAGTCGTGATAGTGCTCGATAGATGGGTAGTGGTGACGTTGTTTATGTGTGTAATACAATTTTCCTGATATACAGTTGTCTGACATCAAGAACTTGCATTTCTTTGAATAATTCATCACTGGGGTACCTGAAGGGTTTTTTAAGGATGACTCTTATTAGGGATTTTTGCGCTTTTGCCAGGGTGTCCAAAATTGTTTTGGCACAACCGCCCCATCCTAAGGATGCATATTCAAGTAAAGAATTACACATGGCATAATATATTGATTTTAGATCATTTAGGTTTAGAATGTTTCTAATAGTTATGAAAAGGTGAGTATATAGTTAACTTCTTTAGATTATCATTGACAATGGTCAATTACTTTTAATTTTGCCGAATTCAGAAGAATTACGGAAATTACACAATAAGCACGCTGAATTCACCTAACAACGTTTGATTATCTTTACGGTGAATAACGCTTAATTACTCTGAATTTCGTGAATTGATAAAGAAATCACCATAAAATATGGTGAAATTAAGCAAACTCTTTTAGATGATCGTAAACATGGGTGAAATACTGTCTATTACGGTGAATTCACATGATTTAGGGAAATTACTGATAAATAACTTTGATTTACGGTTAATTACCCAGATTTACCGTAAATTCAGATGATTTTCGGTGAGAACAGAAAAAAAATACGAAATTACAGGAAATAAATGTGAATTGTAGTTAACTTCTTTAGATTATCATTAATTACGGTCATTGCTTTTAATTTTGCCGAATTCAGATGAATTCCGAAAATTACAGAAAAAATACGGAAATCACAAAAAAATTACGGAAATTAAGAAAATATGCTGAATTATATGTAGTTAACTTCTTTAGATTATAATTAATTAGGGAAAATTACTTTTAATTTTTAACGAATTCAAATGAATCCGGAAATTACAAAAAAAATGACGGAAATTACAGGAAAAAAATGTGAATTATAGTTAACATCTTACTACATTAAAAACGGTCAATTACTTTTAATTTTGCCGAATTTAGATGAACTACGGAAATTACAAAATAATCACGCTGAATTCCCATAATAACGTTTGATTACCATATCTTACGGTGAGTTACGCATAATTACTCTGAATTACGGTGAATTTATACGGAAATCACCATAATTATGGAAATTACAGGAAAAAAATGTGAATTATATTTATCTTCTTTAGATTATCATTAATTACGGTCAATTACTTTGAATTTTGCCGAATTCAGATAAATTCCGGAAATTACAGAAAAAATACGGAAATCGAAAAAAAATTAGGGAAATCACGGAATAAACTGAAAATTATATATAGTTAACTTCTTTAGATTATCATTAATAACGGTCAATTACTTTTAATTTGGCCGAATTCAGATGTATTACGGAAATTACAAAATAATCACGCTGAATTCCTATAACAACGTTTGATTATCTCTACTGTAAATTACGCTTAATTACTTTGAATTACCTGGATTAATATGGAAATCACCATAAAATATGCTGAATTTAAGCAAACTTTTTTAGATGATCGTAAACATGGGTGAAATACTGTCTATTACGGTGAATTCACATGATTTACCGAAATTACTGATAAATAACGGCGATTTAAGGTTAATTACTCTGATTTTACTTGAATTCATATGAATTTCAGTAATTACGGAAAAAAACGGAAATTATAAAAAAAATTACGGAAATCACAGGAAAAAAATGTGAAATATAGTTTTTTATTTTTATTGTATAATATTAATTATATAGAGTGGGAACTTCTACCCGCTAAGCCACTGCAAGTAGCTTGAGAGCAGGAGTTTATTTCAACAATATAATATAATACAACAATAAATTACAATCATCATACAAATGTAGGGCAAAATTATTATATTTAGGCGCATGCATCTTGTGCTGTACATAAGTTGAGAAAAAAAAAAACTTAAAGAGAAAAAAATAATGGTAAAAGCATTACAGATTTGTTATTGAGATACTAGAGTCCAATCTTATAACACCGATTTAAATAATATTATAAAAAATGTCAATATCATAAAAAATATCAAAATTATAAAAGTACCAATATTATAAAAGTATCAATATTATAAAAATATCAATATTATAAAAACATCAATACTTTTAAAAATATGAACATTATAAAAACATTAATATTACAAAAATATAACTATTACGTAAATATTAGAAATATCAAAGCATCTCTAAGTATTAAATAAATAAAGAAATAAAAATTTAAAAAAATATATAAATATATACATAAAACAGCAGTACAGGTTGGTTACAATGAGGATAGACTTAAATATAATAGTAACACCGTAACACCGTTAACATCTTACTTCATTAAAAACGGTCAATTACTTATAATTTTGTCAAACTCGGATGAATTCCGGAAATTACAGAAAAAATACAAAAATCTCAAAAATAATTATGGGATAAAAGGTGAATTATAAATAGTTAACTTCTTTAGATTATAATTAATTACAGTCAATTAATTTTAATTTTTGACGAATTCTGATGAATTCCGGAAATTACAGAAAAAATATGGAAAACAGGTGAATTATATATATTTAACTTCTTTAGATTATCATTAATAACCGTCAATTACTTTTAATTTTGCCGAATTCAGATAAATTACGGAAATTACACAATAATCACGCTGAATTCACCTAACAACGTTTGATTATCATTACCGTGAATTACGGTGAATCAATAAGAAAATCTCAATAAAATATTGTGAATTTAAGCAAACTTTTTTAGATGATAGTAAAAATGGGTGAATTACTGTTTATTACGGTGAATTACTGTTTGTGACGGTGAATTCATATGATTAATGGAAATTACCGATAAATAACGGTGATCTACGTTTAATTTTTCTGATTTCCCTTCGGATAAATTACAGAGAAAACTTACGGAAATCACAAAAAAATTACGTGAATATCATTAATTTAGATTATCATTAATTACGGTCAATTACTTTTAAGTTTGCCGAATTCAGATAAATTCGTTTATAACAACGTTTGCTTATCTTTACGGTAAATTATGCTAAATTATTCTGAATTACGATTAATTAAGATGAATTACGGTTAATTACAGAAAAAACACGGTGTAATTATTGTAAGTTTCTTCAGATTATCATTAACAACGGTCAATTACTGCTACTTTCGAGGAATTCAGATGATGGAAATTACAGAAAATTCACACTGAATTAACGTTTGCTACTAAAAATAACGGTGATTTACCGTTAACTTCTTTCGATAAAAAATGTGAATTACAGTGAATACGGATGAACTATGAAAATTATTTATTTTATTTTCGTTAATAACGATGAATTACCGTTAATTACCCTATGGTAAATTACGGTGAATTTAGATGAATTACAGAAATTACAATAAAATGTTGTGAATTTCCGCAAACTTCTTTAGGTGATCGTAAGATACGAAAGAATAGCGTATTTGTGCATTTAAACAATGTTGAGGCAAAATTTCGGATCAACAGTTGCTCAGTAGGGTTGGGAAGAACGGCCGTTAATGTCACTTTCTAAAATTGTAATACAAGCAATAATACTAGAAACGATTTATCTGTAAATTCTCTATGGGTGTAAGAAAAATGTCTAACGCTCGTGTGGATAAAATTCATGAACTGTATTCTTTTAAATTCTATGAAATACATACTAAAAAGTCTAGAGACGTACAATTCGAAAACCAGGGAAGGCCTCTTTGAACGTTTTACCAAAAGTGTATATTTGAGGTTTTACTGACAAAGGCCAGTCGAATCATGTTTCTTTAAAACAAAATTCTAACATTCGAAATTGAAAGTATAGTAAAATGAGGCGAATTTCCAACTAAATGGCACTATAGAAATTATCCAGTTATTATTATTAACTGATAATTCAAGTTATATATATATTTTTTCATTAATTTTTTCACAATTATTAAAAGAAATACATTATTTTGAAAGAGAAAGTAAAGATACCGGACTAATCAAAATCTTCAATTTCTATAATTTGGAAGTTCATTATTTTATATGAAACCGTCAATATTCAAGACCTTTATATTTTTATGTGCATTGTCAAATATGTATCTAAATTAATTTATGACCACGTATAAAGTTTCGATATGATGAAAGATGAAGCGAAAATTTGCAAATTATAACAATGAAATTGATTTATATTATCACGGACCACATAACATTTTTTAAGCTTCTTCGTAAGCGTGGGGCTAGTTAGCGCGAGATATCCAAAAAAGCAATAACTTTCTCCTTCCAATGAGTAGTGAATCACCTCTTTTTTACATGAATACTCCACAAGAGTCCCAATTGCTCCCAATCGTCTGGAGCCAGTGAGACTATGGTATCCCCAATTGGGGAATGTTGTGAGGCTGAAGGTATTGGAAAGGGAAGGAGAAAGGAAAGAGGAAGGTGGGAAAATACCTGGCTATTCAGATCTGGTCACCAAACACGGCTAAAAGCCATTTCAAGCAACGTTTCAAATCTGAATGGTGGCCTTTCACCAGGGCGATACTGAGAGTATCTTCCACTCTGAAACGTGCGCAAATATACTATTGTACATGTTATTTTTAAATGAATTAATTGTGAAACAGCACAAATTAATTAAATAAAATTTACTTGAGCACGCCGGGATTTGAACCCCCGACCTTCGGATTCGTAGTCGAGAGCCTTACCCCTCGACCATGGAGATAGACCTAGATTATAAGAAAAAAAGTTTGTTGTGATGTATCTAACGTAACCAACCAATCAGAAAATTCTCATGTTCATCAAATAACGCTTTTCGTTAGGAACACAATCTGAAACGGCGGCATTCTAATGATTGTGTCTATATAAACACCAAGAACGTCGAAATATGAAACAATTGATTCTAGAAGTGAGTGTTCAGTAGACCAATCGGATAAAGAAGCGAGCCCAGACGTCGGGGGTTGAAGAGCAAACAACCCCTGATTTATATAACACAATTCACCTCTGGCCCGACTAACCCAATCAATGATGTGGCACTCGCTCGTTTGTTTGCCGGCAAATTTATTAATTGCGTCCCACCAAACTGGGAGGTGTGGGGAGCGGGGGAGCATCTTCAGGGGTGGAATTCATGAAAATAACAACGATATGTTTCAGAGTGGAGGATACCTTCAGTAAAGCCATGATTCGAAACGTTGCTTGAAATAGCCGTAGCTAATGATTAGTGGTAAGTAGAGAGCTAAACATTTTGCGTTGTAGCGCAAATTTTTTCGCTAAAAACGCGGATTTTGCAAATTTTTTGGAAAATAATATTATTCATATCTTTGTTTACAGTTTTTACAAAATTTTAGTAGCTATAAAATGTCATTATTTTTTCGATAAAAAAAACCCTTTTGCTGCAAAATACCAAAAACGCACAAAAAACTATATTTATTTGCAAAATAATACCGCTTTTGCTGAAAAATCACAACACTCTTAGAAAAATCTCACCAAAAACAGTGCGAATTTCTTCAATAAATAACGTGAATCAGGTTCCTAGTGAATAGATTTGAGTAGACAGGTGCTTCTCAACTTTCCCCTCCCACTTGTTCTTCCACTGTTTTATCAGCTTCAAAACATTACTTAAATAGGGGTGTCATAGTTCTACTGACGGGCAGTAAATAAAAGTTGAATCTTTGAAACAGTCGATATTAGATTAGAAAAATATAAAAAAAATGAAATTGAAACGTTGATGTTGTAATATTTATTCTTACAAAATAATAATATCTTTTCAATATTCCGTTAGGATATTTGATTGGAGGAGATAATAATTTATACTTATTGTCAATTGACAATTAGTAACGAAAATTCAATGTTACATTATTTTTATTGTGAAAATGAATTCATAATAATAACACCATTCGTACACAAATTGAATACTTGGCAGTGGAAGAGGATATTATTTATTTAAAAATAAACAACGAAAATCGAAGATGTTTAGCGTAGCCCTGGTTATGTTGTGCCGTACTGTTTTGTGCTGATGCCGACTAACCCACAATAAGACGGTCTTGTTAGCATTACTCCTTACGGTGTTATTTATGTGGTGAGACTGGCAAGCAAACACATATTTGATCAGATTTTCGTAGGTTTAATTAGAGGGGAATTTATAATTGCGGTAATGAAGTTATCCATTCAGCAGCCATTTAGGGTGAGCTCCTTTGTGGAATGGGTTAGTAAAAATATCTATAACGAGTTTAGTGATGGGAACGAGATATCGTTTTCGAAATTATCAATGTTTTAGCACTCGAAAGATTTCGATCCTAATTCGATTAAAACTTGACTGAAATATTTCTATTCTAAATGAAACAAATAAAGAGAAATTAAGAAAAAAAAATACGACAATGATAACTAAACAAATTGGGTCTGTAAAATCATAATAATCGGGAAAAAATCCTGTTACTCGCGATTGCCTGCTGAAGAAACAGTATGTGTAGAAAAGGGTAAAAAAAATCTTTGAGTGCCCAATTCTAGAATGTTGGTGAACATCTTGATATATTTCTTTCGGTTCTCAGTCCGTTCGGTTCAGGTTCGGCTCTCAGTTCAACCGGAATAGCGCTTGAACACCTGCTGATGGATGTACCCCAGTCACGAAAACCTCTCACGTCCAAACGCTTTAAGCTACCTACTTCTTCCTTGACTAATTTGGACATGTTGCACTAAGACTTGTTCCTCCACGGTATGCATTCAGATACTTTATGTGATGAACGTATGTCCAAGAATATGAAAGGGACAATCGAGTATAAAAGAGACAGCATGACTTATGGACGTTTATAAGCGAATAAATGGTTGTCTCGTTCTTCTTCAATATACGAGTTTAATTCACCACCACACAAACCTAGATAATCACTGAAAACTACACGCCACAGTACCATTGCGTAATCATTACAATTGGCGCAGCCGGCTATCATAGCTGGCGCAGTCAAACATCGCACTTTATATTGCTTATATATTCGCAAGCCATTTTTAAATTTATTAATTTTTAAAGCATTTCAAAAACAAGTCAATGGCCTATTGAATACAAAAAAAAACATTTTTGACAATTTAAATACTATCTTCTTCTTCATAAGTCATCTGATGTCAATATTTGAAGGCAGAAAAACTTTTGTCAGAGATTAGAGAGAGCCGCCAACGATTGGCAAATATGAAAAAAGAGGGAGACCTATGTCCAAAGTACAAGGCTGTCCGCCAGAAGGCTTATGAAAAGAAGAAGATAGTTTCATTAGTCCAGAAAGCATTACAAATTAAAATAGAAATATTATTTTACTGTCTAACTACGAATACTTTCCCGTTTTATGACAGCCAAATTGTCTCCAGTTTTGCTGATTCTTGGCCCATAGGAAGCCAGCAGCTCTCTTTGGGTTGTCAGATCATATCGAATTTGGGTGATTGCCCACAACGGTATTTGTATCTATTTACCATCAAGGGATTCCATCCGATGGTATCGGGATTCCAACGGTCATCTTTGTCGTGGCATGTACGTGGCATGTTCATAGTTAAAGGCACCCAAAATCCCTCAGATAAATTTCTATGAGATTGATTTACTCTTTGCTAATAGAAAAAAAAATGAAGCTGTCCGGAGTTGCCTTGACTCACCACACGTAAGTGGAGTTGTCCGATGGGTCGTACGTGGCGATGCCATCTCCATGCTACATATTGAATGAATACTCACTGTCCAGCCACTTGGAGTCGTACTTCAGCGTCCGCTTGAAGTTGTACTTCTTCTGACCAGTCTGGAAGTCGAAGAGGTCGGTACGGAAAATGACGGGATCTGCGCGTGTGAACTCGGCGTTGGTGCCGGAGTAGAGCGCCGGCAGCTGTCCGGGGTTGCCGTGGCTCACCCACACGGCCGTGGAGTTGTCCGAGGGGTCGTACGGACACTTGGCGATGCCCATCCCTATGCCGGGAATATATTCATGGCGGGCCAGGTGGGTGAGATTCAACTAGAAGAAAACAACACCAGTTATTGATTTTTTTAGGAATTTTCAAGCATTTTAGGGAATTTTGAAATATTTTCTATTTTTGCCAAGCGTTTTTGAAGAAAAAGTTAACAAAATTTTCCTTTTTGGCTATTAAAGTTTAAAAATGTCAACGGAGAACTATTACCAAATCAATAATCACTGGGGTGACCAAAAGTTGACAAACAGTGAACCACTGTTGAATTTGGCAGTCACCTCTGGTCTGGAGCCCAAAAATACAAGAATACAAAAATAACCCAAGTTAACTCTGCGCATAAATGGGCGGTTCATTTGATAGATTCCCCTATCTTAACAAACGGGTAGCAATTTTAAGAACACAGGCATCGGTAGGAATGCAGTCATTGTTCTACCGGCATTTCAATGGAAGAGGATCTAAGGAACTGGCGTCATTGATCCCTTCGGCATCAATTTTGGAAATTATTTTCCTCATATCCTCCTCTGCGGAGTTAATGTAAAAAAAAACAGACTTGGGATAGAACCTTAAAAAAATTAAGAAAAAAATGTTTTGTATTTCGTGCCACCGTGTTGTACACGTTCTTAATTTTTAGTATTGGCTTAGCAAAAGATCTCTTGTCTTTCATCTCGTGTAATTTATGCTTACCATAATAAGTGGCATTTTTTCATTTTTGAATTGCACAGCAATTACAAATTATTTTCATTAAATCAAATAATAGTGACTAATAATTCTGAACACAATAGGTGAAAACATGATTATTCGGATTATAATTATTTAGATAGGTATTTCCCAGAGAAATGATGACCAATTTATCGATCGCACTTATCTGGTTACCAAGGCAATTAGATACCTTACTACTGAATATTAGCAGAACGTCGGAATTTGTTTTTTTTTTTTTTTTTTTACAGTAACTCCACACAGGAGACCAAGGAGGAAACAATTTCCCTCAAGGCCTATATCATCTTTGGGGATGCTGTGTGGAGGATCTTTTAGAGGATAGGAAGGAGTGAACTTGGGTCTTGAAGAGACCCATGTTATAAGATGGAGGAAACACAGAGGCCGGCAGATCATTCCACGCCAAGCTGTTGAACACAGAACGAGTCGTAGAAGCGACCCGTTCTCATGTGACAAATGTCAACCGTGTGCAAATGTTGGGCGCGCGTTTGGCGTGTTTCCCGACTATGCACCGGTGCCGAAGGGATCAATGACGCTAGTTCCTCGGAGCATCTTCCATTAAAATACCGGTAGAACAAGGACAGCATTCCCACCCGACGTCTGTGCTCCAAAGATTGCAACCCATTTGTTAAGATAGGCGAATCTATCAAACGGACCGCCCGTTTCTGCACAGAGTCAAGATTTTTTTTCAGATATTTTGGGACTCCCGACCAGAGGTGGCTGCCAAATTCTACAATGGGGCGCACTTGCGATTTGTACAGGGTCAGCAGTTGTGTACTATTAAAGTATCTGCGGGCTCTGTACAATACGCCCAGCTTCTGAGAGGCTAACTGAGTTTACCAGGGACATTTGCGTGGTCGAGCTAATCATTAGATATTTAGGTAGGTAAATTGACAACAATTTGATACTGTTGAAGTCAATCTTTCCAAAATATTGAACCGTAAAAAATTAAGATGAAATGATTTCGAACTTCATTCATTGAAACCGCGAGTTGTTAGAATCTAAAAATCTCTCTTATTTACAGACTTTATAAAAAATTGTTTGATTTTACAAAACCATCGATCAAGGACTTGATACATCGATATCAAAAACATAATTTGACTTCTAGTTACACTTGGACCCTCACCAAGAACTCTGACATAAAAATTGCCACCGCACAATGAAGCATCAATAAAACAATTCCAGGTATGTTTTTGTTTTTGTGAGACTAATGAATGTATTAGAAATAGGACAAAGGCAGCTCATATTACCATCACAATCTCTACTCTCAAGTGGGACTGAGATAGCGTAATTGGTGTGACTGCAAAGTGCCGTGAAAATATTTTAAAGAGAGGGAGGAAAATGGCTGAAGAAATGGACAGACTGTGTGAAAGAACATCGGAATAGGAAGAGAAGACCCGAGGACTGAAAACGTATGGCTAGAAACCGGACATGGACGAGAACCTTAACGAAGGAGCCAAAAAATCCCTACACTGGGATATTGCACCGTTATTTCTAGGACAAGATACGAAACTCAATCAATATCATTGCAGTGGCTCAGTTCTAATGAGTACTGGATTAAGACGTTGCAGTCTATTTCAGTATGTTTCTAGTTGGATTTGAATTCCGTTGGAATGCGCGCTTACTGCCGGTGACCCTCCTTGGCCTACACGAGATACGAGTCGAGATCAAAAGTCCGTAGCACCAGTTTTCGAATATGATGCTAACAATATTATATACAGGCTTTACGAGTACTTCCCCATTTTCTTGCCCTCTTTCCCGGTAAACCATTTTACCGGTCTGGGTGCGACCTAGAAGCGATGCCAACTTAGCCACTGACTGGTCAAGTTAGTTAGTTAGTTTATAGTTTTGGTTAGTACAGTTAGCTAAAAAGGAAAATAAAAATTATTTTTTGATCCATTCCCCACACAAGCAAGAATCTCTTTATCCCGATTTACCTGCAGGCACTCACTTTTTATTATTATTGTGTACTTATTTATTTTTATTTTTATAAAATCATTATTCCATCTATTTTAATATGGTGGATTGGATATTGTACAGTCTATCCGGTCCCGTTGGAAGAAAAAAAACACTTAATAACTATATAAATACTTAGGATGATGATGCCATTTGTTGTGTACTTACATAGAGCACCCAGTCCTTCGGGCTGTGCGCGTTGGTTCCGCATACGTACAGCTTCTGTCCGTCACCCAGCGGCTGGATGACCCGGATGTGGTTCCGACACTCGAAGTCCTCGGATTTACCCTTGGATACGCACTGCGCCACATTGCTGGGCTCGAGGTTCATGGCGTCCCTCTGAAACAATTAAAACACACGCCATTAGATAAGAATTTCCGTTATACGTTCTAGGCAACCTCCGATAGTAGAGTTCAAGAAAAATAAGGCGGTTAGCAGATCAGTTTCGCTAAGATTTTTTTTTTGTAAAAGGGGCAAATAATCAGGATATGTATAGCTTTGGATGAAGATACAGATATGTGTTAGGAAAAGAACTTGTTGCTTTGCCTCGTGTTTTCCATTAGAGGAAGGTAATGGTAGAGGTAGGGGTAGGGGTTGGGATAGGGATAGGGGTAGGGGTAGGGGTAAGGATTGAGGTAGACGTAGGGGTAGGGGTAGAGTCAAAAGAAATAAACTACAATCTACTCTGTTCCCCGGAGAAGATTATTTTTCACTTCAACAGGATTTCAGGTATAAAGTTATTGTAAATTGAAAAATGTGAAAATTGGAAATCGGGTCATGGAAACTCACTGCTTTGAATTCAAAATCAGTCATGCATGAAACGGTATTTTCTATTATTATTTTCAAACAGACTGCACTTTAAATAAAAGCATGTCACCACTAATCAAGCTATTTTCCCAAATTTTCATTTGTTTGAAAATAATATTTCACTAATAATACAATTTCGGCTGTAATTAAGTTCGGCAACTAAATACGCATTTGTTAAAAGTTAATTTGTTTATTTCGATATTTCACTAAAGTGGTGGTATAAAAATAAACCATTTAGTATTATTATTCTTATGGATCGAAAATGCATAATGTTAAAAAGCACAAAGGAACCAAGCATATATAACAAAAGTTATTATAAAATTAAAAACTTTACGTAAACTCAATTGAATTTTTTATAAAAGCTTTAGGTACAGTCTGAGATTTTAATGTAGACAAAAATGAGGGCGCTGCGATCGTTTAAAACCTTTTAAATGTCAACACCAGGATGGCTCATAGGAAGATTATTGTAAGTTCTCAGGTTACGAATTACCTGACAATATTTGAAAATCTCCTACTACTATCACAGTAAGCGAGAGAAGTTGCCTGTATCGTAATGGAGGACTTAGCCAGCCGAGGAATTAAACTTACGACGTCTGTGTGGGACCCAACCCCGATGCTAACTCAACCATTGACCGGCACCATACCATGCCTCCACAGTTCTCTAACTACATCGTTAGTGTAAAACTTATTAATAACTCAAAAAAACTCGAAAAGCTTTTACGCTTCCTTAAGTTTTTATGAATTTCTTGCGGTTCAACCATGAATATAACGATTAATTCTTTAGCATACGAGCTTCATATTTTTTCCAAGCAACCGGAAGTCATAAAGTCAAACAGCTCAAACGCTTCCGCACACAATAATAAATCATGCTCACCTCTCAGCGGCAGTATAATAATAATATAAGCCTAGAAGAATATCCCGCTGTAATATAATATTTTAATGAAAGCCTTCGCAGTCTCGCACCAGCCGCTGTAGAGGCTCTTGCGGGCTGCCACGGCCTAGGTAAGGGTAAGGCCTGTAACCCGCTGGGCGAGAAATGTGTTAGGCTTAGTCCGCTAAGTACCCCGGCTTAAGCGTGGATTAAGCTATTCGCGGGAATAACTTAAAGGCCCGGAAATTACTTGCGAGGATTAGCCCCGCTTCCCCACCTCAAAGAGCCGAGAATTGATAACACAATAATAATTATTTGTTCGGATGATGTTGAAAACTGAAGACTTGAAGATGCTTCAAGTCTTGGATGAAGTTGAATAGGGAAGCAGAATAATTACTCGCAGTATCGACGAATAATTTGATTGCTTTCATCCTACGCTTGTAAATTCGTTATTAAGCGTCGGGCGGCCGCTACTTCGGCGGAAATGACTTGAATCTTAACGACTTGTTTATTCGTGATTGAAAAATATTTCACATTATTATTAATTTTACAATTGAAAATTAATACACTATTTCAAGAAAGAAACAAGTCTAGAGAAGTAGTATCTAAAGAAGTTATATTTACGACGATAAATTGGAAAACATAGGTAAGAACAGTTAGACAAAAACAGTAGATATTTTTAGTTCCACTGATAAAGAAATTTAATAAATGTGAAACGGCTAATATACGAACTGAAGGGTCAGGACTTAAAAATGGTCGAATACATCACTTTGCAGGTTATTAACTCAAGCAATACCAAATGATTTATCTGTAAATTCTTTGTGGGTAATTAGGAAAATTTATTTTCAGAAGACAAAAATAATACAATTTTTATTATAAAATTACATGAAATACGTCCAAAAATTTCCGAAAATAGGTAAAAGCAATAAAAGCAATAAAAGCAATTTTGAACGTTTTACCTAAAATTCCAGTACGTATTTCACATAGAATTTGACAGATCACACTTTGAGGATTATTGCCTTTGAAATCTTCCACATTTTACTATTTACCCGTGTAAAATCTACAGATAAATCATTAGTAGTATTTCTTGAGTTAGCAACCCGCAAAGTGCGTATTTTTGGGTGCTGATCGTTAAGATCTCCTGCTTTGAAATATCTCAGATATCTTGGCGATAGCATTGAATAAGAATTACTTATTTCTGGTATAGCCAAGCACCGTAACGAATAATTTAAACATTTTTACGCTTGCCACATTATTCTCCAATGGGTGTCAATACCGTGCAGTAAAGCTGATCGTTTCTAGGCGTATTTTTTCTCGTCACGATTCTGGCCGTCACGGCCCTCTTTTCACGAATAAGTTCTAATTTTCGTAAGGTGTATAGTGATCTCAATAAACAAGTTAAATATTATTGAAAATTTTTGGAGAATAATGTGGCAAGCGTAAAAATGTTTAAATTATTCGTAAATGAGTAACTCTTATTTAATGCTGTCTCCGATATACGAGTATGAGATATTTCAATGGATTTATAACTGCACTTGGCTACAATGGAAATATGTAGATCTCAGCGTGATAAATACAAGGTAATAAAAATTACTTTATGGACTTGTTTCTGTACTGAACTGGTGTATCGAAATAAACGTATTAGAGAGTTAAGAGATAACACCCAAGGAATCCGTACAAAAAGCTTTCGAAGTCATTTATTACAAGGGCCAACACACACGTAATATTAACGTTGATTTAAAATGTAATGCTAGATTTTCCTTATGTTAATTTCATTAGTTTTGATAGGCTTGAAATCTACTTTATCACGACAAAGTTGCTTTTCCTTTTACGTTATTAAAAGCCAGAACCGGGACTAGATACGATCAAACGATTTTTTTACAAAAACGTGGCAATATTTTTTCAAAAGCATTTTGTTCCATTACTTACAAAATTCCGTCGCATGTTTGCTGGATATGTAACTCGTCCACCGGATAGCTAACGAACGTGCGATTAAAGAAAACGGCCGGCTTCAGATGTGTGAAGGTCATCAATAATCGGCCAATGCTTTAATTACCGAAATTTATAAACAGCGAAATTCTCACTGATGTTAAAGTGTTGACTTTTGGAAATTAACATTGTGTATTGATCGTAACAAATATATCGGCCTCCTTGGTTTTATAGCTCCCAAAAATCACCTCAAGGACGCTGTACAAATCTTACTTCCTATTCTTACATTATTCCTATATTACATCTATTACATTTTTTTTTTGGACAGGCTATCATTACACATTATTTATAGACCATATAAAGAGATGCAGTTAAATTATCAAAACTAAATACGGCTTGATCTAAGTTTTCATACATGTTAAATTGAGAGAAAAAAAATGCTAACTTTATTTATTCCTTACGATATATTGCAAAACGCTAATAAAAATGATGGGAGTCATGTGAAGTTGGGCGGCGGTGAGGACGGGGGCCGGGGGAACTGATCCATATCCATATCCAATCTTCTTTGTCTTTGTTGGTGACGCCCCTGGGCGGCCTGACGGGACTGCCCGTACGTATATATGCTGTATTAACGCTATTTTGCTCTTTCTTACATTGTCTATTGAACAAATATGATGGTATCCTTGATTGTATATCTTCTTGATAGCTGCGGGTACCTTTAAAATTATTTAAGTGCTACTATTATATTAAGTCTGTCCGAACTGTAGCAAAACTACACTATCGAGCTGTGTTTAAAAAAAATATATATTTCTTAATTTGTTTTAATACTTGCTGATATTTTTATAATACTATTTAAATTGATATTATGTAATTGGGGTATATCATCTCTATAACAAAACTGTCAAGCTGTTTTCATATTTAAAAAAATATTTTTCTAACAACTTGTGTACATTGATCACAACATGCATGCATCTATATTCTTTTATTATTGCGCTCATTTTAAAAAAAAATAATTTTTTTTTAATTTAATTTATTCAAAAAAAGATACATAATTAATAATTAAACAAGGTTACAATATTTTTCAAAAGTTCAATATTTATATAAGATGTACCCCTATAATTAAGCTGAGCTTGTGTGTATTTGTATAATGATTGTTATTTATTGTTGTATTATATAATATTATTGAACTAAATCCCTGCTGTAGCTTAGTGGGTACAAGTTCACATTGTATGTAATAAATATTACCCAATAAAAAATAATAATTAAAAAAACATGTTTTTGGCCTCCGGAGTTTGGAGTATTTTTGGCATTGTCCCACCCTTACTCCGATTCTATTAAACACGAGAAGAAACACATTAATTTTCTAACGGGCAACAACATGAAATGAATATCATATCGCTTACAAATAAGAAAACAGACAAACATAAAGATACCGACTATTAATATAAAAACTTAGAAATAAGAACTTAATAAGCAAAATAAAATCTACACTCTACATAAATTGTCGATCCCATTACTAGCTAGTAGTGCAAGTGGAAGAATCCTTCCACATCGTATCTCATTTTCGATTTATCAAAGCGGGGACCTCTATCGTAAATTGTAAGTATAAGGTGTTCTCGTACTACCCCTCGAGAGCGGAGGGGTTTATTGGCATTGTATGTGCATGAGGGGTGGGGTGGGTGGTAGACGGAGGCTGTACGAGGTATGGAGGTGGCAGTGAATATTTCACGTGGTCTAAGATGACGACTAGTCATCTGGATCTGGGGCAGTGATGCACAATCTTTTTAAAGAGCTGTATCATTTTACCCATCGTCCAAGTTGGGCCCCTGGTTTTAAAAAAGGTTTTGAAATAAACTTATTCTTTAAAATTATGATTTTAGTTTTTAATCAATTAATTACTTTTAGCAAGTATCTATTCTAGTAAAATATATTAAAATACAATATAGATACTATAGAAATTATAACAGAAAAAGGTGGTAGTCAAAAAACATAAGAATAAATTGAGGAAAACATTAGTAATTCAAACGTGAACATTTTGTAAATGAACTGATGACCACGCTTTTTTGTTGATTCTATTAATATGCAATATTTGTCATCACTTTGTTAAATATTTAAAAAAAATGGGATAAAAAGAGCTCAATCGGTAGAGACGTTGGTCTCAGTAAGATTAGAGGATTTGGGTTCAAGTCCCAGTTGCGAGCGTTATTTTTTATTTATTTTTTTTCTATGCTTTTATCTGTTTCATATTATCGTCTATAATGATAAAAAATATATTTCTTTAATTTTTTTTGTCAATTTATGGTCTTATAAAAAAACATATGTTTGTGTGCTAATTTAGATACATATTTTTTTTATTTTCTGATTTTATGTATTTTTGACGTGTTTAAAAAAACTTTATTTCGTTAAGATTAAACGAAACGTGATACGTCCGCACAGATGGCGATAATTAAAATTTTTAGAAAAAACACTTTTAGGACTTAATGCTTTAAATATTGTGATGAACTGTTTATTGGCGGGTTTACATATGGAATAGATTGTTATTGTAAGTTTAAAGCTCAAGTCCTTCATTTACTTATTAAAATAATGCATGTGTATATTTTAAAATAATATCTTGTAAAACGACTTGAGTATTAAATCTACGGTGTATACTCGCCAACAAACAATTCACTTCCATATTTAAAGCATACCTTCTAAAAGTGTATTTAAAAATATATATTATTTAGCGTCATCTGTGATAGGGTATTACGTATTGTTAAGCCTTAATGCTTTGAAAGATAATGCAAATTAATAATGCATTTCAATGTGTGTTTAAAGATTTTCTGCATTATTAATACGAAAGTCGACTTATTTGCCATTGTCTTTAAATAGGGGGGTGAGAAATGCCCACGGGCCGCAAAAGGTACAAGGGTTTCAAATTGCTTCGGAGACATTGCGCTACACCGAGCACCTGGGGAGGACTAACCCTAACAAACGCAATGTTTATTAAAAAGGTTACATCTGTACTGTAATAAGCACCAAACGAAAATTGCCCAGTGTTGCGTGTTCTTTAGATTCTTTACCGAAGCGGCGGAACTATTTATAATTTAATTCAGAATAAGATGCAGGTTGTGTATCACTGATATAAGGGATGCTTCATACTCTATACGGAATCTCTTCAGAGCTACACAAGTGACACGGAATTTGTAAGTTAACTGTGGGACCGTTTATGTATTTTATATTTGTTAAATTCTTGTTTGGGTTGACAGCGAAAGTTGGTGTGAAGACTCCTACTATGTTAGATGAAGATATTGAGGATTCCCGCATCAGGATAAAGGTGATTCTCAACTAATACGGAGATTAATATTAAATACGTACATATCATAAGTAACTAGTACAAGGAGAAGGAATGGGTGAAGGGTGTACCGGGCAAA
Organism: Halesus radiatus; assembly: GCA_022606495.2. Classification (NCBI taxonomy): domain Eukaryota; kingdom Metazoa; phylum Arthropoda; class Insecta; order Trichoptera; family Limnephilidae; genus Halesus; species Halesus radiatus. The sequence goes on along the minus strand of JAHDVE020007177.1, from coordinate 10,543 downwards.
CACAACGGTTTTACGGCTGTGTTTTCCATTATTAAGCCTGAAACTGATTCGGTGTTTTTCTTTGATCATAAAACAAGGCACAGATTGGAAGTAGGTACGTATTTCCTTTCACAACTTGTACAAGTCTGACATTGTATAATAAACAAAAAATGAGGGCGCTCGGATCGTTTAAAACGTTTTAAATGACAATACCAAGAAGGCTCACGGGAAGATTATCGTGAGTTCAAAAAAGCACGTTTTTTACTTTCACCAAACTGACTCCAAAAATAGTGGTAATTTCCGAAAGGACTAATCACATTTTAAAACAATTTTGTGTTTTAACTTTTTTATTACTTAACGCGTTGCAAGGAAGACAATTACACGAAAATCTGATTTTTCGTATTTCTAAAATATATATATATCGAAATAACCATGCATTAGGTCAGGAGTGTCCAACCCAAATCGTTTGGTGGGACAAAAAAAAACTTAGGTGGGCCACACATACTCGTATAAAAAAAAAACTTTTTCAAAATATTTTATTACCTTATAATTAATCTGACTTTTAAAAAAAATATTGTTTGATATATTTTTCATATCAATTTTAATTTAGCCGACGAGCATCGCAGTCGATTGGTCGCGTTTTCATCGAGCAACCTGCTGCGACACTGCGATTTTACTACATTTGATTTTTAAAAGAACGATTCGCAGCGATACGTAGTCCCAAATGCTGCTATAATGCGCATTGTCAGTCGCTTTAAATTAAAAAAAAAATTCTTCGACGATATGTCATATAAAACTCATCAGGCTTATTCCTTTTGAACGTGCACTTTAACTCTACGCTTAATTGCAGCACTATTTGTAAATTTGGAGGCGCTGATTCCACTTTCACGTTAAATGGAGCTAAAAATACTTTGAACATTTCCTCTTACTTTTGCATAAATGCGAATCTGGTATCAAATTCTTTAATCAATTTTTTGATTTCTTTTGAAAATTTAAGAAATCTTTATGGTCACCATTAAAGTCATTTAATCGTCAGAAGTTCATTGAAATGTTTGATCGTAATTGATTCTGGAAAAGCTTGAGGTTTTTATATCTTGAATAGCTTATTTTCACCTTGTAGCTTCTGATTTAATTAATTTAATTTCATAGCTATATCTGTTAGAAAACATAAATCTAGAAGCCATTGATCATCATAAAGTTCACATACGTTATTGCCATTTTGGTTCATAAAAAAATCGAATTCCTTTTCTCAATTTTCAAAACCTTAATAAGCAGTTTCCAGTTTGGTATAAAAAATGAGATCGCCGTATTATATTCTTGAAATTGACGATGCTTCAATGAATTATTTTAATTGAATTAATTACCTTAACAACAACTGACATCACATGTGACATATTCGATACTTGTTTACATAGGGTTTTCGAGGTACAGAAAGCAATGGCAAATGAACATTTTAAAATCATTCAATCTTTTTCTTGAAGCTTTTATATGTGCTCGAGAATTAAATTAACAGCACCATCATTTTTTACAACCATTGAAGGGGCCCCATTTGTCGCGATGCCTGTAAGATTTATCAAATCTATCTGATGAATTTCCGCGCAATTTATGACAGCATCTTTAATATCTCTTCCGATGGTTGTATCTTTCAAACTCACAATATCGAATAGTTCTTCCATAACATTCATTTGACTTTAGACACCTCTAACAAAAATAGCAAGCTGAGCAGTATCATTAATATTTGTTGTTTTATTCAAAGCCAGTGAGAAATATATGATTTTTTTTTTGAAATTGTGTTGAGCGATGCACAAATTTCTGTCGAAATGTCAGCTATTCTTCTTACTACGTAGAGACTAATTTCAGTAAAAAGATTCACTTTTTCTGGAGAGATTTCTTCAACTGCGGCAATGAGACATTCTTTAATGTAGTTACCGTCCGTAAAGGGCTTCATCTTCTTAGTAATAATAAGAGATCCTCGAAGGATATCATTGTAAATACTGTTTGATTGTGCAGTTTGGTTGTGAAATATGTTTTTTTGAGTTGTCAGATTGATCATTTATGATTGCAGCTTAGATTTCCGCTCGCCAATAGTGAGTTTATCAATTTCGCGATGTTTTTTTTCATAATGTTTTTTCTAGTTGTATGATTTTAAAATTGAAATAGAATCACGACAAATAAAAAATTCAGTGTTGTCTTTCAATATAATGAAATACAAATCTTCCCATTCACTGCGGAACCTTCTGTTCTGATCATCATGTTTTCTTTTTTTCTGTTCAATTCGTCTTCCAGTTCCAGCTATTATGCATATCCTTTGCAGTCACCTTTCTACTTATTGAAATCAGGTCAGTTGCATTCGATTTTTCAAGAAATCTGGGGAAAAATATACCGGTTGGAATTGATTGCAAAAATAAATCCCGAGTGCTACCATACGCCTGGCACTTTTCAAGCGAAAAATAAAACCCCCACCGAGAGTCCGCGGTTTGATTACAAGAATATTATAATTTCACAAAATATAATATAAATATGATAAATTTACCGAAAGGATTTTTTTCTGTATGAATAACAAAATCCAAAACATAGAAAGCTGAAAACTTTTTAGCCCACAAAAAATCTTCAATTGGGCCGCAGGTTGGACATGCTTGCATTAGATGTTAGATAAATGTATTTAAAAAAAAATCAAATTCACAGATCAAAAAACATAAATTTGTAAAACGTATAAACTGCTATAATGTGTTGAATTGTTTCATTAAAACGAATTATCTAATTTGAACGTGAAAATTTTTTTTAGCAACTTTGTATTGCCTTAGTAATGAAAAAAATGTATATCCACATAAATGTCTACATTATATTGCCAAAGCTATAACTTTCACACTATTATTATCGATGTACATCATTATTTTTGTTTCTTAGAATTTCGGCTGTTTGCGTGAAAATGCTACCTTTCAATAAGATCTTCCTTACACAACTGTGTTATGTAAAAACATATTTCAATAAAATATACTTGGATAACTTTTCAGAAATGTAGTCTTTATGCATAATACTCCGAAACACCCTTTACCCGAACTGTGGTACACCGTAACAATTACAAAAAAAACGGTACAGCATTTTGTAATGGATATATAAACGTGTGTTCGTTTGAGAGAGTAACCAAATAGAATCATGTGTGTAAACATAATTTCATCCAGCAAATAAAACCTGTCACAAGCAGTATTCAGTGGCTCGGCGTATTGTGTCCCTTTGCCATTATTTGCCCGGGAACGGCTACTTTTAGCGTAAATGTCGCGTCCCAGCCCTTGATCACTCCGCCCTTGAAGGGTGGATTTTCTTTTAAGTGCGCTAAATTCCGCCGAGCTGCAGGAAATTGAAATTATGACGCTGCCGCTGTGAGTCGTTAAAGGGATTACAGCAACCCTTCCCTGTTTCGTCCCACCCTCCCTGCCACCCTTATCTACCATGGACTCTATATTCTCTATGCACTGAACGATAGAAAGTAGATACTTGTACTAGAGAAATTGACTAACGATTTTATGTGTGTAAAATTGCGATGGTACATTTTGAAGAAAGAATTACTTATAATTTGTTCAAAATATTGGTATTCACTTTGTAGCGTCATTATAAAAAAAAAACTAATTAAAACTATTAGTATTCAGGAAATTCCTGATAAGGAAAGCTTTCTAAATATGTTGATATATATATATTAATGAAGTGGTGAACAGAAAGTAATTTTTAATTCATTTATAAAGAGTTACTTGTTTGCATATTTTTTGTATAAGAATGCGACGTACTACTACCACGTTCTAGGACATTTTATGCAATATATTATATATACGAGTATACGTATGTTAAATACGCTTAAGTTTATTTAAAAAAAGGCTGTATTAAGTAAATTAGGTTGTACAAAATTTTATATATATATCGAACCCCCACATCTAAACTGTCACAAATCAAAAGATGTTACTTTGGGATTTTGAGGTCTTTTTACATGCACCCATTTTATTGTTTGAATTTTGTTTAACTGTTGCAGGGAACAATTATTTATAGCTCTAAACGCCAAATAACATTAATATTCATGCTTTCAAATTGTTAAAAACATCATAATATTGATTCACGTTTAAGTCTCGGTATACTCGTATATACATAGTGAAGATGCAAAACTTCGAAAATCATTTTTCCAGTCTGACATTTTGACTTGTGACGGTTTAGTTGTGGGGGTGCGATATGTATAAGTGTTTCCCCAATACCACTATGGTCATTATTTAAAGAGAGCCACGTAGGATTTACAAATAATTTACTTTTATTGTTATGTTATAGGTTTAGCAATTAAGTGCACTTGTGGTTAAATTGAATTAAATTAGGCAATGTAAATTTAATGTTGTTTTTATAGTACTACCCACAAAGCGACGATTTTCCAATGTGAAGGGTGCATAATTAAACGGACGATAAAAATAATTGATATTTGCATACGACAAAATAAAACGTTCTTTCTTCTGAATAATGAAAACACACACGTTCATGATCTTTCTGCAGATTAAAATAAAATTCAATCACGTTTTGTGTTTGTTGAGATTTATTGTACCTAGGTACATTAAAACAGTGCTCCGCAACCGGTGTGCCGTGGCACACTGGTGTGCCATGAGCCGAATACAGGTGTGCCGCGGTCAAATGCAATGTACGAAAATTTATTGTAAAATTCAATTTAATACCTACATATTATAGCTTTTGGTGTGCCGCGGAATTCTAGGTAGAATTTTGGTGTGCCGTAGATGAGAAAAGGTTGCGGAGCACTGCATTAAAATACGCAAATAAAAAATAAAAAAATCTATAAAGATATAGCTAAAACAAAAAATATAATTTTGTTCATAAAAAGCAAATACTTTGTGGTTTGACATCTCATTAAATAAAATAAACACTTTGTTATAAACCACTAATTAATTGTATTTTTACGGTTTTTATAATATGTTTAACAGCCGTTCTCCCCAACTTTTCGAATGATCAATCTGAGCCACCGATTAGCCAAGTGTTTGGTTAAGTATTCGCTCTATTTGACTGTCTCCAAACATTTTTTATCTTTGAACTTCCTAAATTGTCTATGAAGGACTCGCCCACTTCTATAGAAAATATAATTGTACCCCCACACGTTCATAGTTAATAAAATGACATCAAAGTAAAAACTTTCAATGTTAAATTAACATAAACGAGTTAATTTTGTATTTATTATGAATACATATTATTTGTCATAAATATTGTAATACAAACACCAACATTTTATATTTAAAAACGTATATGTTAAAAATAAAGTGTTAGCGTGACTTTTACTAAAATGCCGCGAAAACGGAAGTAGACTTTTTTGACGTTTGTCTTTCGTGCGTTCTTTCAATTTTCAATCGATAATTGTCAATAATATTTTCATCGTTGCTGTCTTCATATTCGCCGTCCATACCCGCTATCGGTATTACATTAAAAATATCGCCAATTTCGCTCTCCATATTCAAAATTGTCAATACACAATAGATACAAAAAATAGTTCGCGAAACGAATGACCACAGATATATAATGACATTTGACATTTACGCTGTCATTTGACACTCTGTTGACACTTTTTATAACTAGTCTTTTACTGAGGAGAACTTTAATCCACAAAAATCGATAACTTAAGATGATCGTAAGTTTGACTGAGAATTTCGTTGTGAAATGCGAATTTGTGCATTTGAACAGTGCTGAGGCAAAATTTCGGCTCAGCAGTTGCTCAGTAAGGTTGGGAAGAACGGCCGTTAGTGTTTTTTTCTCGAAAACCACCTAATCTCATCAGACCATATTTTCAATAAAATCACGAAAACTAGTTTATTGCATAAAAACGGTATAGGAATTAGATTAGACAACTTAGAAGAACTAGAAATAAGAAATTTTAAAAATGATCAGATACCCTAAAAACCAAACAAATTTATCGTACAGTTCGATTTCAAACATGTTTCCTGTGAATCCTTCCCATTAAATTATTAACTTCCCCTCATGTGTCATTATGGATACCTCTCTCATGTTGTCTCACTCATTATTAGGTGTACTCTATTTTTCACTAATAATGGCTCGGTCTTTTATAAATCATTATAGGATTGTCTTAATGATTTCATTATTTCCCCATTAAACTGTTTTATTCACTATTTAGTTTTTGTGATATGTATTATTGTCGTCTCCCTCTTATACATAGTTCTTTTCAATTGGGGCCTCCCTCTAATATTTTATTCTACTTTTTTATTTTTTTTTATTATCCTATCTCACTCCTTTTCTATATCAATTTATACGATTACTGTGTATTATTTTCTTTAGTTATTATATTTGCTTTGATGAAGCTTGATAAAGCAAAACCGGTTGTCGAAAAATAGAATAAATTTGTGGTTTATAAGTGTTTGTTTTATTTAATAAAAAAATATTTATTTAATAGATTTAATACAAATATATATACGAAGGAAGTTTAACAAAAGGTAAGCCAACAAAGTTTCTAGTGCTAACACTAGTTAAATACAGATGTTTTATTTATGAAGCTAACGACATAAAGAAAAAAACAAATAAGAAGGAAGAGGAAGATAGGATCGGGACAGGAGATGCTCTCGGTACATTCTATACTCGTGTATCAATTTGTGGTCGATATTTTGAAAGGGTATTGTGAAGAATGTCGATATTGTGAAATTATGCGTTATATTGCGCATAAATACGGGGAATTGGAGAATTTATCTTAAGATTGGTCCTGCATGCGGGCAAATAAAAAAAATCGGTTTGTCCGGTTGGTTTTGACGGTATGTGAATGTTTATAAATATAATTGATACTGTCATATTTCAAGTTACATACTTGTTAATATTATCCTCCATTTTTAAATCCCATATTATTGGGTACTATCCTTATAGTGATTGCAAAGTTCTTCCCGAACACATATGATATCGGTGTAGATGGCATAAATTGAACTGGTCTCATAAGCTTAGTCGGCAAAGCGGTTGTCCCGGATAGACAGAGGTCCTGGGTTCGAGCCGCAGATGCGACTGATACCTTTTTATTTTTCTGTTGTTTTTTCGGATTCATGTTTAATTTGGGATTTGTTAATATTATCTTCTTCAATGATTAAATAATTATTTATGTATGCATTTTTCCTACACTGTATGTAATTACGTATTTTTTTATTTATAATTAAAAATAATAATAAGTATCACATTTTTTGGCTGCTATCTTTTAGTATAATTGTAAAGTTCTACCTTAATATATCTGTAACCTGGATATTCTCGGATATTCTTCAATGATAACACATTGCAGAGATTTATAAGCTTCAATAAGTTTATTTTTATTTTTTTTTTATTTCTGATGTGTTACATTCTTGGTCATTTTATTCTATGTCGGAAAAGTGACAGAGTTCTTGTGTCTGATAAAGGAGCCGCGATTCTTAATTTGATAGGTATGTGATATTTCATTTCCTTCTATCTATAAAATGTTATTATAGTAAAAATGTTCGATTAAAATTGATTACTATTTTTACTCAAATTGTACATGTGAAAAAAATTTACATAAAATAAAATTTATCACCCGGGTTTCAAACCCGGACCTCAGGGTACAAATCCGGAAAGTTTACCACTATGCCACGAAGGTCGTCATAATTAATATTATCTATGATTAGCCTTTGTATCCGGCGTTGCTCGAGCTATATTAACTATTTTATAGTAGATACCTGAAGTACAGCGGAATTGCATGGGGCTCGCCCAGGTCTATTGTTAGATTAATCTCTTGTTGTCTTTGTAAGGCTTTTCTGTCTGCATCAGCGCAGCGTGTAGCCTGTTTCGTCGTTGTTAACTTCGCAGCATGCCCGATTACAGTAGCGTGGAGTCCATAAATACTTAAAAAACACTGTCTCAAGAAAAACAAAACATAAAAAAAAAGAAAAAAAAAAACTGCGACAAATTTCTGATCAAAGTGTATTTTTCCGTAAATATTGTTATTTTTTTTTATGCCGCAATCGTTCTAAATTGATTAATTATTTCCATTGTCAAATTTCTACTCTTTAGCTGTAACCTGACTTATTACAATACACTTGCCTTCCTCAGTCTACTTTTTTTTATGGGATACATTTTGCAAAGCTGTGAAATAGTATACCTAAACTGCTAGTAATTTTTACACGACGAAAAAGTGTTTTGAAATTAGGAACATAATGACAATCCCCCCACTAAAGGTTTCTCCGCCTCCACCCTTTTCATATAGTGTCAGTTTTTTTTAGTTTCCAACACTAAAAAAAATTGCGGTGACGCCATCTGTGCAGGGAAAATGAATTAACAAATCTTCGACTGACGAAAATTATTACATATTATCTCGAATTAAATTATGCACGTCTTATTAAACTATTCACCTTCCTGTCGATTTATGCATTGTTTTGTATACTACACACAGCCTACATTTGGTAATAGAGAATTGCACGCCACTGCCTGATTGCATCAGGTATTCGTTGTTCTTCTGTTTTCGATTGCCGAAGTATATCAGGAGTAATCAAATATTGAAAAAAAAACATTTTCGCGATCAAATGATACTACTCGAAAAAAAGTCATAAAAACACGTTAAAAGAGAGAAGGCTTTGTATTTCGCCTCAAAACTTTTTGCTATCTGGAGACTACTCTAAACCTCTAAGCTATCGAAAAATGGTTACATAACAATTCGGCACAGTGATAAATCGACACACGTTTGAAAAGAGATATAAAGTCCCATTTTTGAAACTGACAATTCGTGGTGGAATTTCATTATAATGGTTAATTAAAACAATTTTAAAACATTTTTTCACTTTTTATTTTTAATTTGGGATTTCAGCCTATATCACGGTTATCTTCAGAATGAACAGAAAACACCAGTAAAAAGATATATATGTATATATATTTTTTTTAAATTGTTTTAATAAATCATGATATAGCCATTAAATGCATGAAAAAAAAGCCTAAAATCCTAATCTAATCTAACCTAGTGAAAAAAGTTTTTTTTCGATAATTTTTCAAGACTTTATATCACTTTTCAAAAGTGTGCAGATTTATGGCAAATATTGAAAGCAATATTGGTAAAATAAAAATAATAAACTGCTGTGCAGGAACCTATATTCTATAGTTGTAAGTAAATAATAATAATTAAATGATTTGTATAGCGCCGTTTTTGTGAAAAATCACCTCAAGGGCGCTGTAAACCATGAACAAATTGCGATAAATAATTTCTCGCAATTAATTCTGCATCAATACAGGTTCGCCTAGTGAGTTAGGTTATGCAGAATTTAAAAAATATTATATTATACTATTTCTTTAAAATCGTTCTTATATATATTTCTTTCTATTAGATACTGCTTTTTTATTTTTTATATGAATACTGCACAAGAGTTCCAACTGCTCCCAACCGTCTGGAGCCAGTGAGACTATTGCATTCCCAATTAAGGAATGTTGTGGGGCAGAAGGTATTGGAGAGGGGAAGGAGAAGGGGAAGAGGAAGAGGAAGGTAGGGAAATAGGAAAATAATAAATAATAGAATACATAAAATTTTCAAAATTAACAGTATCTATTACATACTGTTCTTATAAATATATATTTTTTCTTCCTATTGGATACTGCTCTTATGTAAACAAAAAATCTAAAATTTAACTATTATGCAAAAAATTACAAATTATCACTGTGCCGAATTGTCCGGCTACCCGAGAAATACTACTATGCCAGAGGCGCCCATTCACAAAATCTCCATTAGATGATTTTTTAATTGAAAATACCACCCTGGTTTGAGTCCACCATTCAGTACTGAAATGTTGCTTGAAATGACTTTTGCCATGTTTGGTGACTTGATCTGAATAACCAAGAACTTCCCACTTCCCTATTCCACAATATTTCCCACATACGGATGACATAATCCAAATAACCACGGGCAGTGTAGACTCTTGTGCGGTATCACATAACTATAAAAAACTTGCAATAATGTATGTCAAAAAGCTACCAAATCCCCACAATGCTATTGCTTGCAAACAAAGTAGTAAAATACAGCGAACAAAACTGGCACATGAACAAAGGAACAATTAAACGGACGTTAAAACATTAATTTTAATGCAGGAATCTAATTGCTCGCGGTATGCAAGTGTGTGTAGGTGACTAGGCGAGGATGTGTGAGTGTGCCTCCGTGTAGCACGGATGAAGGAACAATTACTTTATAGTTCTCCAAACCTCGGGGTCTTTCAGCCAACACAGAATAATTATTATACGTAGAGTAGTACCTATGCGGTATGCGAACATGCCTTTTTTCAGTTAATAACATAATAACAAGAGTGCATGCAGCTGCTCAGTACAACTCATTATGTCGCGATGTATTCACGTTCCCATTACTCTAATTATAAACGTACCAGTTCGCATTATAATTCGGCCGCAGGTTTTTTGAACTTTTCATAGTTTTCAGGCATTAATGGCTGAAGGGAAAGGCTTATGTACAACGAAAAAATGGGTTGTATAAAACGGTTCTAAACCAATTTACGCTTTCATCCATGATGAAAGCTTCATATACTGACGCTGTAGTTGACTATACAAA
>JAHDVE020007176.1:0-15247 GCA_022606495.2 Halesus radiatus | reverse complement strand
AAGATGCTGCAAAAGACTTTATTTCGTCACTGTCCAAAATTATTGAAGATGGAGAATATACCTCTAGTCAAATATTCAATGTGGATGAGACTGGTTTATTTTGGAAGAAGATGCCTAATCGTACATTCTCACCAAAGGATGAATCAGTTGCCCCTGGTCATAAACCTTCTAAAACCGATTGACATTGCTTCTTGGTGGATTTTAGCTGGTGATTTAAAATTGAAGCCAATGTTAGCTTATCAAGCAGAAAATTCTAGAGCATTGAAAATGAAAGATTAAAAAATTGCTTCCAGTTATTTGGAAATCCAATAAAAAAAGCGTGGGTTACTGCTTTAATATTTAAAGATTGGTTCACTTCACATTTCGTACCAGCAGTAAAACATTATTGTCAAGTTAATAATTTACCAGTTAAAGCATTAGTAATCTTAGATAATGCTCCAGGACACCCGAAATCTCTTCAAAACTTATACCCAGAAATCAATGTTGTGTTTCTTCCCCCCAATACTACGTGTCTCATACAACCCACGGACCAAACGGTGATAGCTACGTTTAAACAATATTATATGAGGTCGATAATGAATCAGGCCATCAAGGCAACTGACATGGAAGATGGGCCCACATTAAAAGATTTCTGAAAGAATTATAATATGGAATGCAATAAACAATATTGGAGACGCATGGGCTGAAATAAAAGAGTCAACAATGAAAGGTTCATGGAAGCAACTATGCCCACAAATGATGAGTGATTTCATAAATTTTGATGAAACTCCAGAAACCATCACACTTGAAATAGTTCACCTAATGAACGAACTAAACTTAGATGTTGACAGTGAAGATGTTAATGAGATGATTGAATCTCATTCTCAACCCTTGACTAATGAATTTCTAATTGACCGAAAAGAGAACGAAAATAGTATACAAATTGAAAATGAGGAAGAAGAACCAGAAGAAATCATCAAGACCTAAACAATAAAATAAAAAAAAACATGAACGAAGCTTTAACGCACCTCGAGACATTTTTGAATATTATGGAAGAATGTGACCCCAATGGAGAACGGATATCTCAAGTGCGTGGGGCGATCCATAATAGTACTGCATGTTACAGAACTCTATATGAAGAAAAGAAAAAAAGTAGTAAACTAAAGTTTATTAAGAGAATGTATTTTTTATTTAATATGTACTTAGTTAGTAATTTTTGATAAATGAAAATATTAAAGTATCATTTTTGGAGTTTTTTTTTTAAAACCCCACTACTTTCGAACATCGCACACATTTTCAGGAACCAATCATGTGCGAAAGTCGAGGTCCGCCTGTATTTTATTCAGTAAGTACAAAAAGTAACTTTAGTAAATTGATTATAACCAAATGTTTGTCCTTTTTCCTTTCCTCGGTTAGGGTTTTTAATCCAGTTAAGATGTTTTCCCAAAGAGCACAAATAATGTAACATAAATTCAGTCAAGTAAATCAAACCATGAGATGGTAATAGTAATAAGGCCAATTCAATAGTGGCTTTATGATAAATTATTTGTGGACGACATATTGATAGAAATATTCAGTTGTTTCTTTTTGTGTGTTCTTATTGTCATTACGGAAAGTATTCCCTACCTCCGGAATGATCACCTACCATATACCAAATATAGTATTCCGCCTGTGTAATATTAGAGCACGTGTTTGTTTACATCGGAGGTTCGTCACACGAGGCACCTTGGCTCGACCTCGAGCGCCTCGAGGATTACAATCAGATGAGAGGAGGGGTGGCTCTTAGTCTGGCACCCCAAAACTCGTACATTTTGGGGGGGACACCTAGCCATTTTACTGGCTGTAACTCGATTTCTTAGGATACTTTGATAAATATTTATTTATTTGTTTGTAAGAAACAAACAGCTTTTAATACAGATTTATAAATAAAGGAAGTTTAACAAAAGGTAAGCCAAGAAAGTTTATTGTGCTAACAGAGGTTAAGTACAGATGTTTTATTAGAAAAAAATAATAATAAGGAAGGGAGGAGAGAAAGGGGACGATAGGATCGGGACAGGAGATGCTCTCGATACATTTTATACTCGTGCAACAATGTATGGTCGTACGTATTACTTCGGTTCGATATTTTGAAAAGGTATTTGTGAAGAATGTCGATATTGTGAAATTGTGTGTTATATTGCGCACAAATACGGGGAATTGGAGAATTTATCGTAAGATTGGTCCTACATGCGGGCAGGAGGTTTGTCGGGTTGGTCTTGATGATGGTACGTGAATGTTTATAAAGTTAATGAGCTCTGGCGAGTCCAGGCCATTATTCATAATTTCAAAATAAATTTAATATATATCAACGCAGAATTTATAATTTTAAAGTGAATAAAAAAACCATAACGTAAAAACACCCGGTTATGTTGGTACTTGGTACCGTGGCATTTCGAACATATGACGTCACGTGTCTCGGCCGCGCGTATTCTAGTTTTGGATTAGTATAGACATTTTTATTTGTCGATTTGTTTTGTATTTTTTTAAATTTGGGTGACTTTAAGCATTATAAATGTTGTTCGATATTATTTAAAAAAAAGTATAATTAATGCAAGAAATAATAATATTAATGGGCAAACCAATGTTAGTATTATTATGCTTTGAGTGAAAGTTTCTAAAGGGGTACATAATTTTATTACTTAGGTTTAGTTATGGTTAACTATGAAAATAATAATGAACGGTAAAGCTCATCCTTGTTCTGACATTTGACATTCTTGATTTCATTTCACTAAGAATTAAATTTTTCTTCGGGGAGTTGCAAGATAACATTTCCGTTAAAGTAATTTTCACAAAACAAGATGGTTACCGCCTTATTTCTAAGCACAGTCGATATAGTTCCATAGATATGGTTCTGGCCCAAATAATGGACTGTGCTCCAGGATGCTGCGAACAAGTGCTTCATCCGTTCTTCGTTGCGATCCCATCAGTTAATGATCTCGCATTACGGAGAACAAATCCAAACGTGTACAAGTATTTATTTAACTTAAAATAGAAGCGATTTACTCGTACATTGATTAAATGTATTCTAATATGAACATAATATCTGTATACAATTAAGAATTACTTTAATATTAATCTTTAAAAATTACGACATTAAAAATTGCACTTTTCAAAACATTTTCCTCTTCTTTTATATTGGGCGGTATTTCTTGGATGATCTTCATGGCTCTCTAAAGAGTTAAAGGTAAAGATTTCTGCCATTTTGTTTTCTTTGGAAAGTCTTATTTCATTTCTTCTTCTTGTAGAGTGGTTATGTCTGTGTTGATGTTTATTAATTTTTCTCAAGAATTCAGAATTTTGTTGGACGTTAAATATTTTAAAGAGAAAAACTATTACATTTAAGTATATATGCTTAAAAGACAGTATGTTTTTTTTTACTTTGGAATATTTGTTTTGGCTTAAAATTATTTGCATGGATTTATTTAGTTTTCTAAAATCCTCCTCTTTTGACGAGAACAAAAAAAATACTGCTACAATAATTAGTATCAGGAACAATGATGGCATTGTATATAGTTTTACAGGATTCCGAATTGATATATCTTCTTATCCTTCCGAGTAGTGAGACTTTTTTGGCGATTTTCTTTATGACATGAGATTTAGAGATAGTCAGTTTGGAATCTAAAATAACACCCATATATTTCATTTCGGATAGTTCCTTCAAAATGTCTCCATCCACCTTTATCAAGGGAGTATCTGCTATTCTCTTATTTCCGATATTCATAAATTTGGTTTTGCTTAAATTTAACTTTAATTCATATTTTTAAGCCAAAGAGCTACATTATTACAGCATGTGGGATTCGAAAGAGAGATTTGGTTAAAAAATCACGCCAAGGTCCCCAATATCATTTTGGGGTAACCATTTATTTATTTTTGTTCGTGTGGTGGGGGAACAGTAATGTGTCTTTGTATTTTGTATTTCTGGTTGCTGAAGGGGGCGTTGTTCAGTTCCGACCATTTGACAAGAGAATCGAGATTATTCTGCAAAATAATGGAATCGATGTGACTTTCAAGTCAGCGAAGAGGAGATGCTTAATGGTTTTGCCGTTGGCGTTAATGAATAAAAGAAAAAGGAGGGGTCCTAGGTTCGATCCCTGGGGAATCCCGGTATCCATATCGAACTTAATCCTCGTGGGTTAAGTTAGATAAGGTATGGCAGATGGTGCACACTGTAATATTACCAGGAGGTCGCAGGAGGGAGGCAGCGCGGGAGGGCAGGACGACGACTTTAGGTCTCGCCTCCCCCGACCCAACCGCGAGCGCCGAGGACGTCTGCCTGGCGCCGCCGCGACGTCAGGCGTCCCCCCCCCTCTCCTTGCACGTGCCACCGTATGAGCTGCCTACCATATACCCACAGAAGAATTAAACCGATAGAATTACATTATGGGCGTGTCAGTGTGGGGTCAGACATTTTCAAGTATGGAAATTCTTTCTTGAGCGGAACAATTTGTTTGTGACCGGATCATAGGAATTACGAATTGAAAGTTTACTGTTTTTTTTAAAAGAAAAGTTTTTAAATTACTTTAAAAACTTTGATTCGAATGTTCTCATCTGTCAATGACAAAATCGACATACGAAACCGGACTTTTCGTAGGACAGTATATAATATTCTTTAATCAACTAAATGGACGTCAAAATGCTTTATTATACAAGAAGTATAACAGTTCAAATAATATTGTATATAATATAAGAGTAAAAAATTTGAAAAAATATGTTAAAAAAACACACTTTACCAATTCTCAATGAGTGTTTTTTTATAAATACCCAAATACAGTTATAATGCAGAAAGCATGCGATATGAAAGGTAGGTTTGAAATGGAAATGTCTATCTACTATGTCATCTAAATGTACTGAAATAATCCGAAGGAGATGGTAAGACAGCCCTATTTGATTTGATTCCACGTTTCTCGTAAATCAACCAACACCTCTAACATAATACAATTTAGGAAATTGACACATTTATTTATAAATTATCAACAATAAAGAGAATAATACTTTTTAAATTGTAGATAACAACAAAATATAATTAATTTATAACACGCTCGTATAATTGCACGACACAGATAAAAAGGCAATAACTTTTTAAATTGCCGATAATATTTTTTTACATCGTACACAAATGCATAGTACATAAAATATGCAAAATATGTTAAAAAGCAACAAATTTTTAAATTTTATAATACATAATATTATATACCTACCATAAGTGCACATTATTTGTAACATATCGATAGCGAAAAATAGTACATGCGGGTAGTATAATCTATGCTTCGAACTTACTTTCTTTGTCACGTGGGTAGACAGATATTTTGTAATAAAAGTATAAATAAATTTATTCATTCAAATAATGAAATACCTTTTTGTTAGGTACTTACTGATATTTTATACTTTTTCTCCGCTATTGATTTTTAGAATAGTTTTTGTAACTATTATTTACATTGCTGAATGTGTTTCAATATGAGAATACTACTTATAAAAATGGTAAATTAATAAAATATGTCCGAAAGTTAAATAATATGTTCCCACGTTTTCAAGGCTGTCGTCATTATTATAGTTTCAGAGAGTTGGTTGGTGCGTATCGTATTTTCAAGGTTGCTCGTAATCTCCAGCCATTGTATGTACAGAGCACGGAACTATAATTTGAATAAGTAAGGTAGTCGCTGATAAACTGAGGTACGGAACTGGCGGAGGAAGGATCAAAGTAGACTGAATGCCGAGAACTCCTATATGACCCTATTAGAAGATAAAGATAAGGCGCATCGAGTGCAAAACATCGAGGAATTTATTGACGAAAAATGATATAGTTATATGTACAAAGGATGATGTTTTACAATATTTTTTAGGATGTCCGAGATGTCCCTGAGGCGGACCAAATTCACATGGTGGAATGTTGAGTAGGTACCTTGGCTACCTACGCACAAATTGCTACTTTCAAGTAATTTTATACTAAAGGAATTACAAACGACCATAAAGCAGAAATCTGTTTGTTTGTATGTTATAGCAAACACTATCCAACGCTGAGCTCTGGCTTTATGAAATCTGCATAACCTAACACGATTGTATACGGATAACTGGCAAGTATTTAAAACTATTAGGTGATGAAAATTAATTAAATAATATCTATCTAATAGAATTACACCGGTTGGTAAGGAAAACTAAGATTGCAACGAACCTGACTCGCGGGAACAAATTATTTCGTAACTTGTTGCGTTCATGCTAACAAGTACATTTACATAATTACGTAAATAAAGTAGTCGTATTCAAAAACAAGCGATCAAAACGGAGCTAGAATAATAATCCTAAATAAAACTATTCTACGAGTGAGAATTTAATAGACCTTCCTGTCTGGTATAATTTTTATTCGTGTAAAATAAAGATAAATATACTTTCACAACTTCAATAGATAGTTTGAAACACTAATAATGAGTTAAACACATTTTTATTTGCAAACATGCATAATTTGCGTAAAAATAATAATATACAATACATTGAGGAAAATGTCATACGACAAATTGTCAATAATAACAAAAGAATACTCACCGAATGATGACAGAAAGTGGTTTTAAAAATGCACAAACAGTTTTCCGTTTCACGTCTTATTAATTTCCTCTTATAAAACTAAAATTCACTCGTAATTCATAATAAAATTGTCCGTTTTCGAAATCGCACGAAGCACCACCCAACGACGAATCGGTCACAAACTAAAAATATATGAAAACTTTTCGCAGAATGTACTACGACTGCTATGGAAACCAGCGTTGCCATGTCAAAAAATTAAACTCCCTAGTACGGGAGTCAAAAAATCCCCAAATATTTTCAATATTTTGTAGACATTTGAACTGTGTCCGAAAATACCCAGGTGATAGACAGCTTACTTTGAGGTCAGCAGATTTTAATCCTGCTAATCGATTAGTTGAACCATTTCGGTCAAATAAACCCGTGTACCATGATTGCGCTTTTCGTATATCCGGCCCGGTCATCTGGAATATTCTTCCCCCAAATATTGCTAATATCCAGAATTTAGCAGAATTCAAGCGGGTCTTAAAAACCAAATCACAGCATCCCCAAAGACGATATAGGACTTAAGGAAAATTATTTCCCCCAGGGCATCCTGTGTGGAATTACTGTAAAAAAATTCAAATTATCCTATCTAATATAAAATATAACTTTGTGTAAGAAGAAATAATTTCAGGCACTTTTTCTTTTCATCCTTCACATCTTGTTTAGTTGCGGTTTTCTACTCCTTGTTATTCAATGCCCTTAAAGTAAAAAACTATGCACATAATGTGATATAATATTATCTTGCTCTGTTGTTATTTGTACCTACTTTATATTTGATTATTTACATCCTTAGCTTCTAAATTATTATATTATAATATCTAAAATGCTGATCTAAGCGAGTCTGCTGCTCGGGAATATTTTGAATTGTGGTTTTAATTCGCTTTCATGTAATTTATATATATATATATTTATTAGACATAATTAAGAACACTGTTAACGTGGTTATAACAAAAGTGTATATTAGTACAATTTTTTTTATTTATTAATAAATAATCCTTTTAATTTCCTTTTTTCAAATTGAATACCTCCCTAATTGAGAAATTCTCGTGTTTAGGGAGGAAGGATACGTGTTATTTTCCAATTATATTAGGTTAGGTTATTTTGTGTATATTTTATTGCTCTTTTGATATTTTTACTTTACATTTGTTTATTTATACCCCTAGTTTATTCTAAATTGTGCATGCAAGTGAGTCTGCAGCTCATAAAAATTTAAAATCGTAGTCGTAATTTATACTATATTATAGTATATCTGTTGTTTAATAATTATATTAAGTTAGTTTAGTTAGTGTAAAGCGCAGTTGAGGTGAGTTAACTCTTATTACTATTATAATATATTTAGAAGAATTCAATACGTCAGATGTGAGAACAAATCCAATCACAATGCGAATGAACAGTGGAATTTGCTCGTGCGGCAGGTACTGACGGGAGCTATAGGCAATGTATAGGTAACTTGTTAGCCATAAAGCGGATGAGCTTGCGGAACTGTCAGTTGGCTTGTTTTCAGCTGTCATTTTATTCTTTTTCGTGGCGTTTACGAACATTTCTCTATTTTCGCGTCGTTTCTGTCAAATTCAATTTTTGTTTAGCCTTCGGTGAATTTGTTTACATCCGACAATGGACGACGGTTTGATCATCGTGTTGGACTACGATAAGATCTGTCGGCTGTGCCTCCAGACGAAGGGAGTCATGTCAGACATATTCGCCAAAGACGACGAGGTTCCTCTCACAATGCAGATTAAACTAGTCACGTCTGTCGAAGTTCGTATGATCTATCTTATAATAATTATTTCATTATAACTCACGTGAAGTCAATGGTTTGTGCATTCACAATCGTCAGAAACTCGCTTTTTCTGATGGATATCATCAGCAGCCTGGAATAACTCAACAGAACTTCACTCGTACCAGTCACGTATGTTTCAAAGCCATGAGGTGCATCGGCTTCCATCAGTAATCTTGTATTTGCCAATATCAAGATTTGAGTTTTATTCTTTTTGGCCATTCGGTGAAATACTTCTATAGTGGTTACCTACTTTATCTGTCCCAGGTCTTGTTTCCAACTTCTGGGTCAATGCTTCTTTTAGTGTTCAGGTTTTCATGCTCTACAGAAAAAACGAGGGTAAATTTTTCCAGTTGGGATTCCGTAAAACAACACAACTTTTTTAAAATAAAAACACTTTAACATTCATAAAAATAAATAAAAAATGTTTGCATATTCGGAAACACAAAATAATGCCTTTAATTTTTTACTTAATATAAAAACGCGTAAATATTTCAGAAGAATTGACGCCATTTTTAATGTTAGTGATAGGCCTTCCACACAAGCGGGTGGTCTAATACTAAAAAAGCCATGTCATCGAAAGGTTCGACCATCCGGTCGTCCTTTCCTAAAGTTGGTAGGCTTGACTATGACTACTTGACTACTTTACTTAACCTTCAATGCCATGGCTTTTTTAATATTAGACCACCCGCTCGTGTGCAAGCAACTTATGAAATAACATTTGTCGAAAGTGCCAACTGCATAAAATGGATATTAAAAACATAGGTTATTAATTGTTTCTTTCTTGAAAAAATCCAAACTAAGAACCAACCTATTCTTTTATTTCTGCATATGCAAATATTTTTTATTTATTTTATGAATCTGTGAGCATTTTTCTTTTTTAAAAATGATGAGTTTTTCAGCTGACTCCCAACTTGAAATATTTACCCTTACTTCTTGAGATAGATCTCGTGCAAATCTACGTTCATTTGGTTCCAGACAATATCTGTGAACGTTGATTTGTACTTCATTATAATATTCCCACACCCGATGATACATATCAATCTTTAAGTTCTTAGAACTATTGCCAATCTTCGTGTTGACAACCAGATATCCAATTACAGATGATAAGGAACATTTCACTTAAGCAACATTGGTTCTTGACAAGCATTACCGAGAATTAAGTTAATTTAAATCTGACATGTGTTTGCAGATTTTATGTTACATTATTTGTGCTCTTGAAAAGATTTTGGCTGGATTAAAAACCCTAACCAAAGAAAGGAAAAAGGACAGACATTTGGTTATAAACAATTTACTAACGTTACTTTTTGTACTTACTGAATAAAATATATTTAATATGTTATTAATTATTTGCTGCATCCCTGAGGCTCATAAAGCTGAGTGATACGTAACTCAATCTTATCAATATTTCTGAATAATATTATCTTTTTTTTAGTACTCAATTTTAAAAGCGTTTTTTTCCTCAGAGCACCAACCATTACCTATCAAACACATATACATAATCTCTTTATACTTATTTTTAGATATATTATATTACAATACTATGTCAATAGTAGCTTTTTCCCTTCTATTTTTGTATAATGGCACTTAATATAAACTAAACTTGTCAGTTTTACTGTCCTAACTTCCTTGTTCCTTGTTCCCAGTCGGGCAGTCAAAGCTTTCTTAAATGTTGACGTTAAATAATGTTTGTGTCAAATAAATAAATATTATTATTATTATTATTAGATATGTGTGACAGACAGCCTGCCCGGCAAAATCTGCCACAAATGCCGTTACGTGGTGGAACTCAGCTACGAGCTACGGAGCACCGTTCTCAAGTCCAACCAGCTGCTCTGCGACTCCAGCCACATGGATGTGGACACTATCAGCCAGGCTCTGGGCGGCTACAAGAAGCAGGAGGACGATGACCAGATGTAAGTAGTCACCACCACCGCCACCGCAACCACTGCGGCGCTTGCCTCCTGCTAACCGCTGTTGTGATTTCAGCGGCTTGGAGGATTGGCAGCCAGACGAGGAGCTCGGGGAAGGGGGTGACGGTGACGAGGAACTGACGGATGCAGAGGAAGAGGACAATTGGAGAGCCGTTCTAAGGAAGAAGAGATCCAGGGGTCCGTTGTAACATTTTACAGCTAAAATTCAGTATTTTTATTACTTTGATTATTGGCTAAATGGTCTAATTGAAGGAAAGAATAAACCTCTTCATATTTGATGCGGTTTTAGGTAGAATGGATTCTGTCTGTCATTGCATTAAACCTTCTGCCTCGCATTGAATGATTGATTGCAGACTATGAGTTTGACGAGCTGACTTGCCAGCTGTGCCTGGAGGTGCTGCACGGCATCACGGCGCATCTACAGCACGTGGAGCAGCACTACAGGTTTGTTTAGCAGCATCTGACTCGACATTGTACCCGGACACATGTATACACAACTGAATTGTCGCGTGTTCCAGCGGGCAGCCGGCGCTCGTACCCTTCCACCGCTGCTGCAAGCCCTTCTCCTGCGCCCTGTGCCCTGACCTGACCTTCAGCTTCCGCAAGGATCTCATCGTGCACCATCGCGGCCACCTGGACATCCAGCCCTATTTCTGCCAAGTTCCGGCCTGCGGCTGCTACTTCAAAAGCAAGGTTCTCCTCTCAATGTACTACATGTACTCCCTCCTTCCATCTATATACATGTTCTGTATGTTATAGCATATGTGTGTTGAACTGACGAGTGTGTTACAGGAGGCGCTTCGACACCACATGTACTCGCATGCCGATAAGAAGTTTGTGTGCGAGAAGTGCGGTGCCGCCTTTCGCCGCAAGTTCGAGCTGGGCCAGCACCGCGTGCGACACCTAGACGAAGGCGCGCGCTACACGTGTGCGCAGTGCCGCGTGGTATGCAAGAACCGGCTCAGCTTCAAGGCACACATGCGCCACCACGAGACAGGCCGCCGCTTCAAGTGCCCGCGCTCCGGCTGCCCCAAGGCCTTCTTTTCCAACACGGACCTCAGCATCCACGAGCGCGCCCACTCCAACGATAAATGCTTCAAGTGCCCACTGTGCGTGTGCGCCTACATCTCCCAATCGCAGCTCAACCGGCACCTGCGCCAGCACGAGAAGCGGCGTGTTAACAAGTGCGACAAGTGCTCGCAAAGCTTCAGCGACTACACGGAATTCTGCAACCACCGCATCAAGACACACGGCGAGTGGCATCCGCACAAGTGCCCCGCCTGCAACCAGGGCTACCAGGGCGCGCGCCAGCTGGAACGCCACGTGGCCCGCTGCCGTCTGCTGCTGGCCGCCGAGGCCGACGCAGCCGTGTTCAAGACGGACCTGGACAGCCTGCAGGAGGTGGTGCTGCCCTCGGGGGAGCTGCAAGCGGGTACAGCACCGTCTGTATATACAGTATCCATACAGCGTACACTACACAGATCCCGCTACAGTGTTTGATTGTTGCAGATGCGGGCAGCTTCCTATACATGGAGGCGGCAGACCTGCTGGGTGATGGCGAGGGCGAGGGCGGTGCGCAGTTCATGGTTATCAAGGGGAGCGCTTCGGGCCAGGAGCACTTCTTCAGCCAAGTGGTGAGTCTTCTTTTCGCCAGATGAAATCCCATCATCCCACCGATACAAAGACTAGTCCTGATAATTGTCTGTTTTCCAGGAGGATGCGTCCATCAAGGAGGAGAGACTCTAAGACTGCACTGCCCTCTGCGGGCCCGCCATCAACTGTTTTATTTACCTACTTACATGTCCTTCCTGTACACTGACAGCAGTATAAACTTGTGTTGGCTCCCCGGGGGTACAGACAGAATTTTATAAAAATCTGTACCCCGGAAGGGAAGGTGCCGATCGATTTCTTTTCTGTAACTGCTTTGTTTTTTTCCTTCAAATAATATTGTTATTTTATGAAAGTAGAAATATTTATGAATGTTAATAAATATGTATGTCAATACGCTGCTTTTATTTCCCGAGTAAGTAAGTAATTTTACAACACTTTTACGCGAGTTGATAGTGACATAGAGAGCACATTCAATTTTACATTCAATTCTAGTTATCAGTTAACAGTAGATTTAATCAGTGAAACTTACCCATTGAGTGTCTACAAGTTGAAACGTGCTAAACACGTAGGGCGCTAAAAATGCAACATATCCCTATTATGTTTAGATGCTCGACTCTTATCTCAGTATTCTTGGGTGGAATCGATATATGCAGCACGGGAAGCGGAATGTATTTCCTGATACAGAAATGAAACCCTGGTATTATAAAACATGAGGTTTAATTGGTATATTAAGTGTAACGTTGTCGTTACCCTAAAAAATAGACAGGAGGATTAGTACTACAACGAAATATATTAAATCAATTAGGATGGCTCTTGTGGACGGCATCTCGTCTTCTGCACCAGGGAGGGCCACGCTTGTCCCGATGATTGCCGATTCCTCCATACACCATCCGCGAGATCTGGGACATCTCACGGCAGCGCCATCCGCCACAGCAAACCTCATCCTTGGAATCCAGCAAATACGAGAAGATGTTACCTTTCGCTCCGACGTTATTTCTCGGTCATCATTGGCATGATTTTATTTAAAATCCAGCGCTCCTGCACGCGCAGATGGATTTTTGATGGATATGGTGTTGAAACGCTTGTTGGCGCAGATGTATGCACAATTTAAAAAACATATCACTCCCTTTCCAAAAACTACCGGCTCTGTCCGCCTTGTCAAGTCACGTCTGGCGCCATCTTGTCTTCCCTGCCCTCTCTTCCGTCGGATGTCTCCCATAGCCATTTCCTCAAATCTCTTCCGTAGACAATAGAAGTGATGCCTTTATAAGCGGGGTCAGTATTTACGTTACAAAGTTTGAAGAATCTAAAATACAAATTTACAATTTTCTAATATCTGAACTAAGTGAACATTGTCAATATTAATACTTATTATTTGATTTCGATATTTGATTTTGTATCGTTGCAATAGTAGTAAAAATGATGTGAATAATTGCAAGTGAATTCGACAAGACAAGGGATTGGACCACACCGCACCAAGAAGGTATTCTAATTCTATGATAACACTCTATTTCACTTTTGTTTATTCCTTGAAGATTTGTTTATGTTATGTAGCCCTCGAGGTCTGAGACAGCGGTGTGCAACCGTTGGGCCACGAGACATAGCACGAGGTACCACTATGCATTATAGCCAAGTAATTTGTTTGAAACGAGTGATTCTTGCTTAACTTTTTTTAACAATCGTCATCAGAAAATCACCCATATTTATTGACAGATTTCATACCGGTTTCAGTTTGCAGGACTTTCCACGTAAGGTTGAAAAGAAAAGGTTTCAGAGCAATGAACTCAGATAAGATTCAATTGACTCGAGTATCTCAAGTTTAGGTACACTTACACTTTGACGGCCTCCATGGTCGAGGGGTAAGGCTCTCGACTACGAATCCGAAGGTCGCGGGTTCAAATCCCGGCGTGCGCAAGTAAATTTTATTTAATTAATTTGTGTTGTTTCACAATTAATTAATTTAAAAATAATATATAGTATATTTGCGCACGTTCCAGAGTGGAAGATACTCTCAGTATCGCCCTGGTGAAAGACCACCATTCAGAATTGAAACGTTGCTTGAAATGGCTTTTAGCCGTGTTTGGTGACCAGATCTGAATAGCCAGATATTTCCCCTTTTCCCCACCTTCCTCTCTCCCTTCTCCTTCTCCTCCCCAATACCTTCAGCCTCACAACATTCCCCAATTGGGAATGCCATAGTCTCACTGGCTCCAGACGGTTGGGAGCAGTTTGGGACTCTTGTGCGGTATTCATGTAAAAAAAAAAAAAAAACTATTCTTTTTAAGTGTTGGCGCTAGCATAGGTTTTTAGATTGTTTTAAAGCTGCAAACAAAAGGGCTGTTAGATGATGATACCCATAACATGAATAATCCTACGTTCTTGTTATGTAGAGTTCAAATAATAAATAAAAATTAAGTTACCACCATCACACGGTTAGCGCTGTACTTGCGTATTTGTTTACGAATGAATATACTTCTTGACAAACTTATGAAAGCATTTAAAAGATTGCGCCGCTTGAAATGCCATCTCCCCACTGACGTGTAACAAAGGAAAAAATGAAGAGGAGATCTTTTAAATATTAATTTTATATCTTTTTCTTAATTGTTTGTTTATTTGTTTCTGTCAGTTTTATCCAATTCTGTTACCTGCATTTATTAGTTCAATATTGTAGTTTTATTGTATTTCAGAGGAGTGTTTTTGTTCGTATACAGAATTTGCGTATTCACTCATATATTTTATCGAAGAGCAGAGAATGAGCAATAGAAGGAAAGAAGGGAGCCAAGAAGAATACAGAAGTAACAAGAAGAAGCCAGAAAAAGCAAGAAGAAAGAAAAAAAGTATGAAGGTACAAGAAGTGGCAAGAAGAGACTAAAATATGACCAGAAGAGTTAAAAGGAAAAAGCAAGAAGATCCAAGAAGATGCTAAATAAAACTAATATAGTCAAGAAAGAGACGAGTAAAGACGAAGCAAGAGTAGCCAAGATACAAAATAACAGAAGCGAGAAGCTGTAAGCAAAAAATGAAAACCAACGCTCAATCAATTCCTTTATTCCTTCCCACTCTAAATTCCAATATTGGCTTATTAGGTTGCCATGTATACCGATCGATTAAACTCCTCAGTCCTCGTTCCCATTCACAGAACACGTATTCTAAGTCCTAATAAAACAGTGCCCCCTGGTGTATCGGTTGCACCGGGATAGGAGTACTCCTGGCTTGGGTGGTACATTTGTATTGTATCGTATAGTATTCACCTCCATAATATACAATTTATCATTTTTATTTAACAAGCCCCAATTCTGAAATAAGAAGTCGGATGTCCAATAATTTATAGTACATTGGATCAACCGGA
>JAHDVE020007175.1:0-112585 GCA_022606495.2 Halesus radiatus | reverse complement strand
TTCTGACCGTATATTTTGGTATTCATATCTATTGAATAATGATTTGGTACGTGACAATAATAATAATAATATTTTGATGATATTTATAGCGCCATTTTGGCGAAAATCACTTAAAGGACACTGTACAAATGTTTTTTTTCCCAATGCCCTTTGTTTCATTATTGAAATTTAGTACAGTTTAATTCATTGTAATATTATACCTCTCTTTTAAGCAATGCTTGTGTGGAGAAGCGGAGTGTACATATTGCGTTCAGATAGTTATATATTTACACAGTAATTTTTCCTAAAGTGTCACAAGAAGATGCTTAAAATAATAATATTAAAAATAAAATGTTTTAATCATTGAAGAAGATAATATTAACATATCCCAAATGAACCACGAAACCGAAAAAACAACAGAAATTAAAAAGATTTCAGTCGCATCTGGGACTCGAACCCAGGACCTCTACCTATCCGGGGTAACCGCTTAACCAACTTAGCTAATGAGACCAGTACAATTTACGCCATTTACACCGATATCATACTT
This sequence comes from Halesus radiatus, assembly GCA_022606495.2. Taxonomy (NCBI): domain Eukaryota; kingdom Metazoa; phylum Arthropoda; class Insecta; order Trichoptera; family Limnephilidae; genus Halesus; species Halesus radiatus. The sequence continues at coordinate 112,059 of JAHDVE020007175.1, read as the reverse complement.
CATGTTTAAGATTTATTAATATTATCCTCCATTTTTATAAATCCCATATTATTGGCTGCTGTCCTTATGATGATAGCAAAGTTTCATCCAGAACTCAATTGCAATCGGAACAGAGTCTCGGATATACCTACCCGATTTTATTTATATGAGACATCTATTGACTTATTGTACAAGTCTGGAAAGAAATATTCAATTTTTTTTTTTTTTATAACTTATTGAAGTTTGTAAACCTCATTGTAATATTTTAATCATTGAAGAAGATAATATTAACATATCCCAAATGAACCACGAAACCGAAAAAACAACAGAAATTAAAAAGATTTCAGTCGCATAAAATGGTTTACATGATTATATTATACGAGTAGAGTTGGTGGTTTACTTAATAGAAGAAATGGAGTGCGTAGCGACATATTTTGTTTTAGAAGTAAAATCATAATATAATAGACGTAATGCACAATGTGACGTATGATATTTACCATATAGCATAACCGTACTAGTGGTATATTAAGTTGTCTATCTTATTACTAACTATAGACAGTCTACCATATCGAAAATAAGTACTGGCGTTACTGACCGTGATCGATGTATTCTATATTCATCGTTAACTAATATTAATAAATCTTTTTCGTCGCCGATATTTCAATAAAAATTCGGTGTCAACTATGAAAAAAATCTATAAAAATAGCTAGAAATGACAAAATATTAGGAAATTTTAAACCGTTATGTCTCAGACACCATTAGGTCTACAGAGACCATTTTGATTTCAAATTGTACGCAAATTTTGTCTACTTCAAAAAGTATCAAATGATTTATTTCGAAAAATTAGGCATTAGGGATTCAAAATCGACAAAAACGGAAGAAAGTTCGAAATTTTTTTTTTTTTAATCTCGACTACAAATCTGTAGGTAGTGGGTTCAAATCTCAGCGTGCGCATGTAAATTTAAATTAATTAATCTGCGTCGTTTTACAATTAATTCGTTAAAAATAATATACGAGTATATAGTATATTTATGGTGCGTTCCAAAGTGAAAGATGCTTGAAATGGCTTTAGCCGTGTTTAGTGATTAGATCTGAATAGCCCGCTACTTCCCCACCTTCCTCTTCCCCATCGCCTTCCCCTCCCCATACCTTTTACCCTTACAACATACCCCAATAAGGGATGTTATAGTACCATTGGCTTCGGACAGTTGGGACTCTTGTGCGGTATTCGCATAAAAAAATAGGAGTGTCAGGAGAATTCATAATGCGAAAGTAAATGGCAAAAGAATTAATCAATCAATGCAAAAATGATATGAAAAAAGCTTTAAGGACACCCACCACGAATAACATAATACCGACTGACTAATATATCAATATTAGGTAATATCACAAAGAATAGGTGTGACACAGAACTATTCACGTTATGTGTTTTCTGCGCATGCGCAGTCCGCAGAAAACTGACGCATGCGCATCTGCGGACTTGAAAAACAGTCCGTGACAGCAGTAGACAGGTATTAACTTGGGGTTATAGGTTGAATAAATTGAATAGTTTTGAAACATTGACGTGACGGCTTGAAATAAAAATAAATATATTATGCATTGTAAGAAATAATAGGTTTGAGGTATCATTAGAAATCCTCCGCTTCCAGAATAACCGAAGAAATAATCACCAAAGTGCCAATAACACTATCGTATTATGCAAAGGCAATTATTACGAAGACAAATTCGTTAAAATTGGAATGAATTTTCAAGCAAAACCTTTCAAGTAGTCGCAATAAACAAACATAATGATTTACGGGAAAAATTAACACTGTAAACAGCGAAATTATAAGCCGTAATCAATATTAAGAGCAGAAAACAACTTATCTAGTTATGTTGGGCTCAAAAATGGCACGTGTGACGTCAGAAGCAGTGGTACCAACAGAACATGGTGTTTTGATGGTACGGTTTTTAGTTCACTTTTATATAACGATTTATAAAATCTACTTTTAATTATAAACATTATATATTCAGAATCGGGATTTGCTGATCTATACGAATACATATTTTTAAAGCCATTATATTTTTCAATAAAAAACACATAAATTTGTTGTAGACCACTTTTATTTTATCAAAACTCTACCGGTTTCGGAAGCACCCTTCCTTCATCAGGAGAATATTTAATATTTATGTGTTTTTTATTGTAAATTATGGCGAGCCACAAAGTTAATGCTTTTTAGAAATATTATATTTTTCACTGGAGTTCCTTATTAGTGAACATTGAAACAAACGCTAGAATATTTATGACAAACAAACCTGCGCTCGATAACACCGGCTATACACGTTATTACCTTCCTGAACTACTGGATATGGACTTGGGTGATTTTTCACAAAAACGGCGCTATAAAAATCGTCCAATTATTAATATTATACCGTTCCATATTACATTTCGTAGATTGACGTGACAATAATACTTTGATTACGTGTTTATTTTTACTCCGCTTTTGATATGACAAGGTAAATTATGGTTATTGATGTATCAAGTAGATACCTGTGGTTTAATATGCTTTCACTATTATTAGTAAAACGTTTAGTTCCAAGAACAAACGTAGGTGACCTCGTGTCTATTAAGTGCCAATCGTCCACATACATGAGGTAATAATATATTGAAATTAAGTAGCCACCCAGGGTTCACAAGATATTGGTAAATGATATTAGCCTAGATTCTAATTAAATTAAAGGCTCTTTTTAAATCTGTTTAAGATTTTATAATCTTTCATAAAAATAAACCCTTGTTTCAAAATCCAAAATGTTCCATAAAAATTATGTTAAATTCTATTAAATATGGTATTAAATAAGTCGTCACAATGTGGATTAACCACAGATTGAAAATGGCCTTAAACGTCGAAACAGCTGTCACAATAATAAAAACTAAAATACTTGCAGAACTTAATAATAACCTGATTAATTTTGATTTACATTAAATTAAAGAAATAAAATAAACGGAGTTCTACGAATTAAACGCAAAAACAATTAATATATTATATATAGAATAATTTTAATCAGTCTCATTCAAGATGCATAACGGAATTTATTTTTAAATAATTTATTTGTAACATGTTCATAACATCCAGGAATTGAAATGACCTAATAAGTATTAAGATGTGCCGTTCCTGGTTCTAGCCAGAAGAAGTGTATGTTGGGTCTACCGTCTACGTCTACAACCTCCGCGATGGGGAATTTAAAGGAAAGTTATGATGGTGGAATTATTTTTCTAATGCCGTAATTTGAAATGAGCTCGCGGAGAAGGGAGGAACGCCCGCATGATTTTAAGGAAAATAACAATATTTTCATAAAATATGAGAACCGTAACATCCCTTTTTGTAGCCTTGTATAAATTCTCATACGGTAATGCTATTTATGTAAATTTAAGGGCGTGTTATATGGATGCAAGAACAATTTTGTATAGGTACTTCTATGGAAAAGGTCGAGGCCCTAAATACAAGCATTTTTTTAGGTTCAGTGTAAGACGGGAACCAAAATAAATTAGACGTGGAGTCTTTCAATAAGCATAAACCGTTTTAGAAAAATAAATACTTGGTGTATTTTCTCACGAAAGGCGGATTGAATAAAGTGTAATACTTTTATTTAACACAAATAATTTTTTTCATGTACGTTTTTCATCCTTAAAGACTTTCAAATTAATTTGGTAATCTTAAACTGTGATACTAAAATGATTTACAAGGTTATTTCTCAAATTTCACTGTGTAAATATTAAATACTTTCAATCACTATCTAATATTTATAGGTCCTTCAAAAATTATGGAAATAATGTATGTATGTAATTGATATCATTGAGCCTATCTTGATAATACAATAATCTGAACCACGTTCAATAGACCTCGAGCAAAATAATCGATGTTTTATTTATTACAGTTTTTTCTGTGAATTTTTATTCCTTCTGACTTCCTTCCTCTCATCTGCTTAACTACATTTTATAACTATGTTAAATACCATTAAATAAATCAGATACTCAATATTAATGAATCTGTCTCGAATTGTACACCGAAATAATGATTTAAAAAGTTTTCTGAATCTACTGGATTTGCATTTGAAATTGGGGTGTATTGTGACGATGAAATATTTCAAATTGGTATCGAGTTTAGTGGATGGCGACAATAGATCTGGTCGCAGCTTTATTTTCCCTATACCTAAACAAAGAGCTTGTTTTGTGTCGCCATAAATTGTCGCCAAAATCTCTCAATCGGGCGACGCCCATCTGAGCGGAGCCAATTTAATTTGTTTTGTTCTTTTTCTTTCCGCGTATAAAATTAGATTGTGTAACCATTGTTGATTTTAATTACCAATTTTCCTTCCGGCGGCTGTAGAACCATTTTTCTGACAATAAAACCGTTGCGATAACGCCCTGATTGACAGCGCTCATTTATTTTCGGACGAGGAATAAATAAACCGTGTCAATATTATATTCCGGCGAATCGAATCCTAACCCAACTTTCGGAAGCCAAGCCACTTTTCACTTGTCCAGTTGTAGCTAAAATTATCGATACTCCTTTGAAGAATATTTGAGTTCTGAGTCGTTCTTTGTTGTAATATATATATATATTACATATTAATACGAGGGCGCCAGTATTACGGGTGGGAATGGCACTAGTATTAGGAGTAGGAATTGGGGGAAAAGAGGAGGAGGTCGGGAAGGACGGAAAGCCCACGAAGGAAGCAAGTATTAGGAACGGAAATAGCACCACGACGGGCGCCAGTATTACGAGCCGAAAAGAGTAACACGTTGGGCGGCAGTATTAGAGGTGCTGAAAGGAGGGAAATGGGCAAAATAGAGTTAGTGTAAAGAAAAGCAGTGCAACTCACCCTGAGATCTTATTCAGGACTGGTCCCCGCTCCATCATGACTTAGCTCAGCATTGGTACAGCATGAAGATTCCTTTTCTCAAGGTCAAATGAGGCATTCTACTCTACATTAATTAAAGAGATGGCGTGCTTTCAGGTCAGAATTTATTGTAACAAAAACATAGTCATACAAGTTATGCAGGTTTCGCCAAGAAGTCGGCATCTACTCTGTTCTAGACTATTCCTCTCTCTGAAGGAGTTCTAACCGGGCAAGTTAATGAGAGAAGACATCCAAGTACAGCACATAATAGGAAGGTGGAGATTAGCGGCTTAAATGTATTACCTGATGGTCCAAACGACGCCATCCCTAAGGCAGAGTCTAGTCAGCGTCCAAGGTGCACTGGTATTAACCTTTCTCACACTGAGTTTAACAGTTAAAAGGACACCATTCTAGGAGTTTTACAAGGGTAGTATGGGAACTATCTGCTGGGGGCCTCAAACCCTCCTGCAATTGATGTTTCCATGTGTGGAATCGAATGATGCAATAATTGGAACGGGCTGCGAGATCCAACGGAGCACGCAAGTGATAGCTCGGAGGTTGGGAAGAGAGTGTGCAATGGCGGGCGGCGAGCTTGCTTCTTGACCTCATTGGTTGATTAACCACGCTGGGTGGTGGGAGCTTACCGGATTGGTTGATTATCGTAGCCGTCGGCGGGCTGTCGTGTTATTGGATGCCGGGCTATTCCTTGCAACGAGCAGCTAGAAGTATTCTAAGATCTTCCATTCGTTACGTAACAATATAAATAGTGACGTTTAAATTATGTTATAGGTTTGTATTAGTATGAATTGCTGACAATTGTCACAATATTCAGAAGAAAGTTAAAGATCATAATGTTAATATTTATCGATAAAATGTATTTTTATTGCAATGTGGATATTTCTGAAGTAAAAAAAAAACTATCATGTCAGTTAACCTTATGATAGTAATAAGTAATAACCCATTTCCTCTTTCTTTCACAATTATGTAGGTTATGGAAAAGTTTACCCAACTCCGTGTAGAAAGGAACATCGGAATATCGATAGGTCTGAAATATATCTTTTAACAGAATGTAATTAACAGACCAATTTGACAAATATAACATCTTCTGAAAACGATAAAAATGCATTCGTAAGCATTTGTCAAATTATAACATTTACATAGGAGTTTACAACTCTTTTACAACTCGATTTTATGAATAAATTTAGAACATGACTTGTAAAAAAATTGTTCTATAGTGTATTTTATTACCAAAACTTAATACACAAATCACACATAACACGATTCCATTTACATTAAATTTAATAATAAACTTTTTTAAACATTTTCTTCGCCATAAGAATATGAGGAATTCACAGCAATACACATACAACCGTACATACAACAAAAACACGTGAACATCTCAGCACTGGTTCTCCTGGTGAGGTGTACACGAAGCACTATAATATATAAACCATATTAAAATTGAATAATTCAATACATGTCATTCTTACTTTACACTATGGCTATCGCCGCGCCGCCCGGGAACCATTCATTGAATAACCAACACTTCTGCCATAGGTCACCCCAAGTGGTTCGCTAAGTTTGGTGACTTAGCAGGGGTGCCCGGATTCATGAGGTGAGATTTGTCGTCGGATGCGTCTGCCCACCAGCTGCATGGTGCGCCACTTCTTGACATTTCAAGCGGGACTACATCGATCTGTTACCTTGCACCGCAATGGGAGGGATGGATACTGGTTGAACATCATATTGTTTGTTTTATATATTAGAGTCATATACAGCGCCCTTGAGGTGATTTTTCAGAAAAACGGCGCTATATAAATCGTCCAAGTATTATTATTATTATTAATATTGTTAGAATACTATTTATATATTTTTTTTATAAACCACATTTTATTACATATTGTCTATCGGAAATGACCAGATTCAGCCTCTATGCTCTGGAATTTGTTTGGTGTTTTCAAACTGCACAACAGAGGTCAGGGACGTGCCCTTTTGCTGACGATTGGCGGTCAGAATAAAAACTTATTAGTATTTTAGTCTATCTTGAAAGAAGCAAGTATTTCTCTCTCCAATATTATTGCCTCGTTGCCTTATGAAAGGACAGCTAATTTAAATGAATTCGAATTAAATCTGTGCTGTGGATCTTATAATTCAAAAGACCAAACAATTGTGAGCTGGATGGAAAGGAGATCGCTGATCAGGTTAGTGGTGACTTTTCTTTGTATGTGGGGTATTCTTACGGTTGTTTCTAGAGAGAAAATATTAATGTTGTTGTTTTTTTATATTATCACAAATTAATACTAGGGTAAAAACCCCATTAATTCGATGTGGCGTCCATCATCCATCATCCATCATACGTCCATCACTCCTGGAAACAGTGACTCCCAGATTCCTGTTTACTCTTCAAATTTTATTCCTTCTCAGAACTTCCTCTTCTTCCTTTCCTTAAAATACCCTTAACACAGTAGAGAAATTATTTTCTTCGGGGCCTCCTGTGTGGTGTTGCAAAAAAATCTAATTACTTTTTAAAAAATGGTTTGGAAATGATTCAATGTAAACTGAAAAGAAATAAATTTACATCCACTAAAACTAAAACTACCTATAGCCCTTGGTACCCTAAGAAACTAAATCTGTATTACCTGTACCACCTGGATATTATTTTTAAGGTTTTAAAAATTATTTCTACCCTTGCCCTCCCAAAATAATGGTGACCATTATTTAGCGAGGACGATTTCCGTACTACGGAGGTTTCAATCGAAATTCCCGGTCCCACGCAAATTGGATTTTATGAAATCACACCACAGCCTGAATATAAAAAGGGTATCTGTATCGGAATTAATTCAACCCCACTGACAGGATATTTCGCTTTTCTACTTCTTTATTAAGCACATTATTCGGATTTTATTATACTGTGTTTTATATATTGCTGCGTTGTTGTAGTGAAGGTTCTTAAGGGGAACGGCTGCGTGGCCTTTTCATATAAAACTTAATTTTGGATTTAAGACCAAAATACTCACATGAACCGAATGATCTTTTTTATTATCAAAATGTATAGCAAATATCTAAAATGGTTTATTTTTAGCGATTTCAGAGGCAATTTTACCAATTATTTGGAGGCCAATGGTTATTTAAAAAAAAAGTTTTACCCGTTTACCATGGAAATATAATGACATTTAAAATATACTGTTGTGAAAAGAAGGGAAGGGGATGGGGAAGGTTAGGTTGGAGGAAAGCCCCTAAGTTGTAAAGCCAGCGTGGTGTAAACTGGGAGTGTCAGGGAGAGGGGAAACGGGGAAGAGGAATGATGGGTTACAGGGGAAGTTATGGGAGACAATTACAATCTGCAGGACTTACCCTGGAGGTGGTTTCCTCGATGTTGAAGTCTGCTCCGGACATTAGCCTAGCTCAGAGCGGCAGGGGACATCAACTTCTTATCATACAGGGTCGCGAATCGATCGCAATCTTATAATTGGGTTGAGGGCGTTTCTATTTCTACGTTAAATTAGTACAGGGAAGTGTTTTAAAACTCGGTGTTTATTGCAACTCAGACAAACATGATGGGTTAAGAATAATCGTGTAGACAGTAAAAAAGGGTCTTAATCTAGGTAGGATTCTATTGTAATCTTTCTCTTTCAGATTGGTATCTCTAACCGAGTTATGCAGATTAAATTAACACAACAAGGGATTAAATCAACACATTATGGGCAGATGGGAATTCAGCTTACATGTGTTCAGATCGAATGGCGGGGTGGCTGGTTATGACGGCAAGGCCGGACATCGTCACACTTAGTTTAATGACACTGCTTGAGTGCTTAGACAGCAAGACACAAGTCTAGCTGCGGGCTTTCAGCCCGCCTGCATTGTACTTGCTCGTAAATAAATAATAACAAAAATGGCCGCCTCTTTTTCAGAGACGCAGTTCAGAGAGGCAGTTATCTCTTTAGGTTCCAGACGGGAAGTGAAGCGCAGCAAGGAGCGGTCCCAAACCGCCGTGGGCGCATGCTCCTGTTTTGTTAATTTATGATCTGATTGGTTTAATTGGGCGCTCGAATCGCCTGATTGGTTAATTTATGGAGGGAAATGATGTGGTTGCTTGCCAGGCTTATTTGCCAAGACGAGTAGCTAGAACTCATCTCAGGGTCAACCTTTCGTTACATAACAATACATATTTTTTAAATAAGCATTATGATGGACGAATTTACGTGGGAACACAAATTTTCCGTACATAATTTAAAATATGACCGGAAAAACCGTTTTTTTAAACGATTTGTTTTGTTTTTATTTTAATTTTAAATCCAAAATTAAGTTTTGTATGAAACGGGGCAAGAAGCAGCCGTTCCTCTTAGGAAGGATATTTTGTATTTGTGTTGTATCTCTTGTATCATCGCTTAAAAATAATGTTCCTGCTTATCGGGAAATATCCCATGGAAAATCGGAAAAAAAATCTTATGGAACATCCGAAAAAACGTTGCGACAAGCTCTTTAAATTGTCGTGTTCGATTATTAAGATTGATGATATTGAAAATATTCAAAAGAAATTTATAAAACACCTATCGTATCGTTTTAGTGATCATCGGTGTTAACCCACTTCTCTAAATAAACGCAAAAATATCTCTGATGATTAATTCTTACAGAAAATTGTTTGCTGTCTTGATGATTCATAATATTTGTTAGAAAGGATGCTCTGAGCGCAACACTATACCGAACGACTTATTTAGAATACCACACTGTAAATCTAAATACACGCAAAACTTTTTAATAGGACGAATCTCCAAAACTCACAATACCCTACGAGATGTAGACATTTTCAATTATAACTTGAAATCATATAAAATGAAACTAAATGAATTAATACTTTAAATTAAGTGAAAATTATACTGCTATCTATTGTTAATTAATTGTTTTTAATTGTATATTTGCATACACTTAAACTGTTATTTCTTACAATTGTGCACAATTTGATAATATTAATAATACGAAAACTGTATTTATATTTACATATACCTAATGCTCATTTTTTTTATTAATTATTTGCATTTTTATGTAGGGTACTATATAATGGAATTTAATCGGCTTAGAATAAGTAATTTTTATTATGTTTAAACACATACTTATAACGATTGTTTGTTTCTCATAATTAATAATAAATAAATAAGAACATGCATAAATATACGATTTTTTTAATGTCAATACATACACCTTCTTCCCCTTGGCCTACTCGGGTCGGGGACCCATCGCATATACAAGGTACCTCCAGGCGTTCCTGTCCTGTGCGGCGTCAACGGCATCCGTCCACATTAGGTCCAGCCTCTCCTCGTACAGCCTCTGGAATTGCTGCCCTCACTTGTGTCTGGGGCGGCCATTGAACGTCTTTCCTTTGCAATAGTACTCGAAGGTCAAATTTCGCGAATTTCTCGCGGAATTTGACCTTCCGGCATTCTTAAGTGCCCAAGCCACCTCAGTTACGACTTTTCTATGAAGAGTACCTGAGCAGGGGTTCGATGTTTAGCTTCTACCGGATCGTCGAGCTTCTTATTCGATCCCATTTTGTGAGTCTTCCCATTCCTCTCTTATTCTTATCTTATTTCGATAGCTTTGACCCTCGAACGTGTTCGCTCCATCGACATGTTGATTTATGTCGATAATAATAAGTATTATTATACTAACATAAAATATTTCCGGTTAAGCTGCGTTTATCTCATCTCTTATTCACTTATTCATTTGATTTCGTATCGTTTAACTGTGCTACTGGCGCAGTGGCGGATACATATGGGGTGCGTGCCCCCCCCCCCGCTTGCGGAAGAATAGGCGCAGAGAATTCATTATTTAAGTAAAAGAACCACAATTGTAACTTTTTATATCATAATATGGCATTGTCTTGTATATGTGTATAATAAGTTTAAATAAAACTTTCTTATATACTTTAACTTTATTATATTAAATGTGACTTGATTATTTTTTTATTACGATAAAAGTAAAGGTAGCTCAAGATATCTATAGCGCCCCCCCTTGAGTTTTTTCTGTATCCGCCACTGTACTGGCATCTTAAGACTGGTCAATACTTGCGTATCTTTTTATAAATATTAGACTGACAAACTTATCTTTGTCCTCTGCTAACAGGAAAAGCTTCCTCATATGTTTCTTCCTCGTTTGTTACACTATATAAATAATGTTTTATTTATATACTTAAAAAATAAATTATACTGTAAAAAAAACAATCATATTAGTAAAATTAAAAAAAAAAAATCTTGAACACCAGTCCATTGACGTCAGGCACAAACATCTTGACCTACACCTCTCCTGTCACCTTTCATGGCTAACATTCGAATGTTGAACACACGGACTATCTTTTACTTATTCTAATCCACCATCCACAATTATTTATACAAATATATATATATATATATACATATATTTTTTTTTTTTCAATTATTTTTATTAGGTAGTATTAGTTCGTCACATATTTTACAGATTTATGCACGGATATATTCTTTCCTAATGTAAGGTGATGCTTGTACTTAGGAAAGGAGTGTTAGTTATTATTAAAAAAACCTATGTAGTGTAAACAGATATATGTATAAAAGAAAAGTATAAAATATTTACTGAAACATGAATAACATTTTCTAAATTTACAAAAACAAATATAAAGAACATAAATAAAAAAAAGTTCCAACTAAGGAAAGTTAAGTATATTGAAACATGAAACGAAAAACAAATTAAAAATACGTAAGTCCATAAATAATTAGCGTTTACAGATCAGTGAAAACATATATTAAAAAATGGTGTTCATTTTAACATACGCATTTAAACATGTTAATACAAGAAAATTTATAATTTCCTACTATGCAATGGATTAGGTTGGGTGTTTAAAACGTATTTTAAGTTTTTCTTGAATATTTTGTAATTTGTCTCTGTCCTTATGTCCGTTGGTAGATCATTAAATAATTTAATGTCTTTATGTACAAAATGATGTTGTGCTGCTAACAGTGGAAACCGTTAGACCTCGTATGGTGTTATTTCTAAGAGTAGTATTTGTTGTAGATATATTGTTACTGATATCTTTATGTGTATGAAGTAATGCAATATTGTTATATATTTTTGAAAGCGTTGCGACTGAAAAGATTTTGAAAATATTGTTTGTTGGGAAGTCATACGATTTATTAAGAATAATTTTTATTTATATCATTTGTTTTATTTCAAGTGTTAATAATGAAGATTTGTAAGAACTCCCCCCCCCCCAGCTAAGGATCCTGTATTGTAACACCGAATAGGCTAATGCAAAGTAAATATATTTTAATAATTTCCGTGTATCTATATATATAAAAATCAATATAAGTTTGTTTGTTTGTCCTCGATGTTCTTGAAAATTACTGTACTGTTTTTATTAGTGCCGGGAAGGTTTAAAAAGTAATTTGAATGAAATCCAATATGTAAAGCTGTTGCTATAACGTTTTAAAATTAGTATAAAAAACATTGAACACCGCCATGTTTTATTTAGGTTAGCCACAGATTGCACATTCAAAAGAAGAAGGTTTTTTGGATAGAATATTTAAAAAATGGAAAACACGATTAACCTACTTAAGAACTTTACGATTTAGATATATGTGGAAAAAATAAACGTTTGGAATGAAATAAAATATTCAAACGAATGTTTCTTTATTTGGAGATAATTACTTTTGCTGTCAAATCAATTATGGCACCCTAATGACAAGCAAGAATTCACAACTTCATCAATTTATTCCAAAAAATCCCGAGCAAGGCCGGGTATACATTAGCTAGTATTAAATATTAATGTAATATTTACCATTTACTAACCTTAAAGAAAGAAAGATAGTAATCCGGCGAAGCTAATAAGAAAAGTGTTGTATGGAAAGTTATCGACATATTGATCAAAACTTATCTTACCTTTCGTTATCAAAGCCATGGATTGTATAAATTCTAGCATAATTCAAAGTTCCTGTTTTTAATTAGCAAAATCTTCCACTTCGAAAGACCTTTCTTTGTGCAGAGCCCACAGTACCCGCGGAACATTATTTATTCCATATCCTTGAAGTTTAATAAGTCTATTGAAGGGAACGATCCATGAAAATGGGAATTTAATTAGGCCAGGGGACGAGAAGTGTGGGATTTATGGAAACTGAGTTTCCGTTACGTACTCGTAGTTTAAGAAGATCTCACCTCTCTCCGAGGCAAGTCACCTACGATACTAATAGTTATTAACGATCTGCGATATTAACACGGTATCAAACATAAATTACTTAACTTCTGTAATTTATGACTTTTGTGCAATTTCGGAATCGCATATCTATGATAACGCAGCAAAATAATAATTTTGTACCCATACCCATCAGACGAAACGTTTTTTTTCGTTCTTTTTGGCGGTCTACATATATTTAAAAAAAAGTTGTTTATCACGAAGGAGAAAAATATTAACAAAAGTTTTCAGATGACATTCCAAGAGTTTTATTCGGTAAAATTAATCTATTATTCGGTGTTTATTCTTCTTATCAGAGTTAATACAGAACTCAGCTTAATTTTGGGTAAATAAAGAACCTTATGAAAAATTTTCAATGCGTGAAACGATATTCAACCTTCATTTGAGCTTCAGACTTGCATGATCGATTTTTTTTTTCCTTAAGAAATAGGGAAATTCTGCAAAATAGGAAGGTTGAAGAAACTTCGTCTCCATATTGCGCCTGATTTTAGACAAAAATCACAGCATTCATGCTGATAGAATATAGGTCAGAAGGAGTAGATTTTTTTTGATTAAGGCATGACGTATTCCTCAAATGAAGATAGTTTCCATACTGTTAAGTTCACGTATTATATGCATTTACCCCTGTATGTTGTATGTAAGTACACCTCTCGATTGGAAAGGACGTAAAAATAAATATTTTTAACATTTATTATATTTTTAATCTTAATTTGTAGTAGGTACCACATTTAGGTTTGGTTTTTGTACCAATTAATGTTTTTAAATTAATGTAATGTTGAATACCTACAGAATTTATAAATGAGTGAATTTAAAACGCATGAAATAATTAAGTTGCCTCAAGCTAATGTCTGAAGCTCACCGATTTCTACCCGTTTTATATTTCAAAACTTCGATTTCATCAACTATTTGTAAGTCGCCTCCAGCTAATGTCTGAAGCTCACGGATTTCTACCCGTTTTATACTTCAAAACTTCGATTTCATCAGCTATTTGTAAGTCGCCTCCAGCTAATGTCTGAAGCTCACGGATTTCTACCCGTTTTATATTTCAAAACTTCGATTTCATCAGCTATTTGTAAGTCGCCTCCAGCTAATGTCTGAAGCTCACGGATTTCTACCCGTTTTATACTTCAAAACTTCGATTTCATCAGCTATTTGTAAACAGCCATCTCATTACAGTTTAAGTGGTACGGCATAATGTAAGCCATTCCCCACTGTTACGGCAGCAGCTGTCATCATCGTAAGAAGAAAGCTTATAAATGTATTAAAACCCGAATTCCATTAGAATATTTACTTGTTGCTGATGGTTGGGTAGTCCCCATAAAGGAGGTTTATTTTTTATGATTTCGTTAAAACGGGGCTCAAATGATGGCCTTTGGTCCGCTTAATCGAGCGCAACACTCGAATATTACGGCAGGTTGGGAAGGGGCCACGTTTCATATATGTAGTTTAAAAATAAATAAAAAGGTAATTTGTGATACATTGAAAAAAAAACGTTATTTTTTCCCATAGTTTACCAAAAATAGCACAAAACATAATGTATATAATATTCTCTCGCTCTGTTGTTATTTGTACCTACCTGATATTGGATTATTTACACCTTTAAAGTAAGTAAATAATTGAATACATATTATTAAAGTAATGTAACAGCAAGAAAGTGTGCACTGTATTGAACATACATTCGACACCGTGGCTCGGAGAAGGCATTTGCGATTTTACAGTCTAATTAACCATTTGGGAAACTATTACAGGAAAAATCGTCATCAGATAAACGGTGATAATTTTCGAAGTATATATTTCGCAAAGTTTTCTTCTTAATATTTTTCATTAATTAGGCTTTTAAGAGAGACATTTCGGAAATTATTTCATTTAATAATTTTTGTAAACGAAATATTCCGAATGGAGTTTAAAGGATTATTTTTTTTTTAAATTACTTCGATTGTTGAAATAGCTGCTCTACAATGTTTTTTTTCAAGATTTGTCGATTCTTGAAAGAATCGATTAATTTTGTTATCAAAATAATTCATCACTTCGAAAGGAATATCTTGGTTAAGGCAATTAGTAACTATCCCATATTGAACACACAATGTGCAATGTATTGGGTTAATAGAAAACGTGTGGTAGAAAATCGTGGCACCGATTTTCCTCACATTGAAAAACCGACCGCATTTTAAATTAAAAAAAAAAAACAAATGTATATTCGATTGTAAACTAAAATCGCAAAACTCACCCCGGGGGCTGATTCGCCTGGAAGCCTTGGTTGGAAACCTTTCCACCAAATTAGTTCACCTCTTGTAATAGAGGGGGAAGGAGGTTGCTGAATGCGCCATTACACTGATCTCCCTAATATTCCCGAACTAGCGCGATATCTCATTCTTTCAAACCATTTCGCAAACAAATAATAACGTGCTATCTATCGGAGATTTTTAAAGATGCACTGAACTTTTAGGCAAATTTTGAGGAGTAAGCTTTTTTAAAGCCGAGATATATTATCAGCTAGCAGTGGCGTGCATTGCACCATGACAGAGGGTAGGCTGTGTGCAATTTTCATGTTCGGGTATGAATTGCCATTTTACTATCATCATCTGCTGATTGTTGGCGCAAACTGAATAAAAGGGTGTACAAGTTGCTTTCGACCGGTCAGTGGCTGAGTTGGCATCGCGTTTGGGTGTTACCCAGGCGCCGTGAGTTCAATTCCTCGGCTTGCTAAGTCCTCCATTTACGACACAAGCAACATCTTCCGCTTACTGTGTTGGTAGTAGGAGACTTTCAAATATTGTCAGGTTATTCGTAACCAAGAAATATTTGTCTTGCTTTAAAAAAAAAATCATTTAAATTTTTTTTGTAGAATTATGATATCTTTAAATTTCTTTCTACAGTAATTTTTCTCAGGGTTTTCAGAGCTTTGCAGCCTTTATGGATCGCACGCCACTGCTGGCTAGGTACCATAATTTTTTTTTCAATTTTTACTATGGCGTGATGGTCTCCGTATTGCTTATTGATTCGATCGGGCATCTTCAATAGGTCAGAGTGGTAGATTCTCTAAGTATCGCCCTTCTGAAAGACCACTATTCAGAATCAAAAATTTGCTTTAAATGATTTTAACCGTGTTTGGTGATCCGATCTGAATAACTGGATACCTCCCAACCTTCCTATCTAACCATCTCCTTATGGTTTTGAAAAATCTTTATTTATTTTATCACTATAAAAAAAAATATAACCTACATAAGTACACTACATAAGTTGATGACTTGAGGTGATTTTCTCACGAAAACGGCGCTATAGAAGTAATCCAATTATTATTATTATTATTATTGAGTAATAATACCTCAATTTCAAGACGTATCAATATTATCCTCCAGTCCCTTTTTTCATTTTTTATTAATTTAATATACCGTATTCATATACCGCACAATAGTCCTAACCGTCTGGAGCCAGTGAGACTATTGTAGAGACTGGCATTCCCAATTGGGGAGTGTTGTGAGGATAAAGGTATTGTGGACGGGAAGGAGGAGGGGAAGAGAAAGGTGGGGAAATACCTGGCTATCCAGATCTGGTCACCAAAGACGGCTAAAAGCCATTTCAAGCAACGTTTCAATTCTGAATGGTGGTCTTTCACCAGGGCGACACTGAGAGTATCTTCCACTATGGAACGTGCGCAAGTATACTATATATTATTTTTAAATTAATTAATTGTGAAACTGCAGAAATTAATTAAACAAAATTTACTTACGCACGCCGGGATTTGAACCCGTGACCTCCAGATTCGTATTCGAGACCCTTACCCTCGACCATGGAGGCCGTCAGTACTGGGTTCGATTCCCAGATGCGACTGATACCTTTTTATTTTCTGTAGTTTTTTTCGGTTTCGTGTTTCATTTAAGATTTGTTAATGTTCTCTTCTTCAATGATTGCATATTACAAATAGGATTTTTATTTATTTATTTACGACCTTTAAGGCTTTCACAAGTTTTAGCGAACATTGCTTCGTTTAAAATGTTCTCCGTGTAGAAGACAATACATTTAAAATGTCAACGTAATATTTTCAGAGAGTATAATGTCAATTACAATACTTTTCCACTGGCCGGAATAACAGAGAATGGGAAACGTGCTCGCTCTGGTAAATTCTGGCTTAATTTTTTATGAAGAAAACACGTTACGGAATTAGGTGTCTAGCAATTGGTGTGACCCGAATGACCCGTGACCTGTGACCTGTCTGAAGTACGAAATTCTCAATGGCATTGTTTTATTTTAATCCGTTGAAGGTGTTTACAGTACCGAGCCAATTTATAAGTACATAATATTAGCCTGAAAAAATATTGAAATGAAATACTTTGAAGGTCTTGGTAAATATAATTTTTATAAAAACCTGAAAGGTTAACCCCATCACGGATAAAAAAAACATTGTTCCCAAATTCACTTCTTTGTCTTTTCAGAGAAATATAGAGCTTATATTATAGGATGCTGCATGATAGTTCAGACATTATATTCTCCTTTTTATGTTCAGAGGCTATACAAAATCGCTGATAATTGATCCTTCAATTTATGAGTGACTATTTGATCTCGGATATTGTCCAGTCATGAGGTTCGCTTTCTGACTGCCTTCTAACTCTATCTGCATTGTGATTTGAAGTTCGAAGCACCTCATACTCCTCAAATCTATCTTCATGTATTTCCATTATTTGATGTCTTTTGTGGGTTTAATAAAAGTTAATACATACAGTTTATAATTATTAATCTTTGTTCACGGACATGTCTAATAAAATGGCCGATTACTGTTGTTTTCAAGTAAACATTTTTAAACGCTAGAAAGTGAATCTGAATCAGATACTAATTAAATTTAATTTTCTACAAATGAAAAAGAGAATTGTCTTAAAAAGAACGATTCTCCTGTGTTTTATTATTGAATTGAATTATTTTGGAAGAGTTGTTTATAAACTGAAACGATGTGATAAAAGCTCAGTCATACTTCATACAATATATTACCTTATTTCTATTATTAGAAAACACATTGAATTAAACAACATAATTTCGGTTGTGACGTGAGCAAGAAGTACGTTACTGTACTTAATATTCAAATTCTTAAATTGAAATTAAACTGTACTTATTTTCAGTACGTGCTATGCGGCAGGTCATCCCAGTTTACAGTGATTGCTAGAACGCATGTCTTTTCAAGAGTATTTTTATAGCAAAAGACGAGTATTTTATCGAATTCCTTTCCTGCGTTTTACCTATACGAGTATATTTATATATCCTGGAAGCGGTGGTTTCTAAAATTGACCATAAAAGAACTGCCAACACGAAATATCTTCTGAGATTGAGCTGGCCGAGGTTATTGCCATTATCGTTTGATCTATTTGTGTAATCTTGAGTAATATTTTATATGAATGGAAATCAGTAAATTAATTATAAACCGGAAACACTTCTTAAAATAGTTGATGATGGAATGGTCAGCATAGTTACTTTAGAAGAAGTTGGCTTGGGTTCGATTCTCGCGCATGGGAATATTTTAAATTTCAATTATTATCTTCATATTTTGATTTTTTAATTTATTTATAATATCTCGTGATTTTTTACGAGTCTGCGCAAGTAATACTATAAATTAGCTACCTATAGGATGTAACATGTTGATATTGATATATTAAATAGTGGTTTAAACAAAATATTTCTTATTAATTTATTTTAAAAGGATTTAAAAAAATATATTTTCTATGAGAACACTTTATAAATAAATAAACGAAGTCTTTAGATAAAATAAATTCCCACACACACAAGAGAACACTAGTTACAATTTTCTAAATTACTAAATTACTGAATTACTAAATAAAATTCTCTTTTCTAAGGCGAGTACCTACCTACAAAAGCGATGCCTCTGATAGAAGCATTAGAAAAAATGTAGATCGACTGGTGGACTCAATGAAAGTGTTTTTTATGGTTCCATAATGAATAAACACACGTATAAATAGGAATAATTTTTAAGTCATTAAACAAAATACTAGCCCAAAACCTAATATTAACCTTAAAAAAAAATTCAATAAAAAAAATAATCGGTTACCTTTTTTTATATCAGCTCATTTAAAAAGGATTTTGAAGAATCATTTGACTTTTTTAATTACGTGTTACATTATATTTATTAATTGTTTTTGTATTTAATTCATAGAACTCCGTTAAACTTTTAAGGGATAAAAACGTTGAAAAAATTTCATGGTTCAATATCAGTAATTAATAATAATAGAGAAACAAACCTAAAAAAAGTAAAAATTCTAAACTTAATAATAGTGGCATATATGAATTAAAATATGACCACGCCGACCGAAACGCTACCTATATCGGGCAGACGGGAAGGGCTTTCTCAACTAGATTCAAATAACATGTACGATGTATAATATTAAAAGCACTTTTTGAAAATTCGCAGAATATCTCTTAGTGAATAATCACGTCCCGCTTGATAACGACGACCCTAAACCCAGACATATAGAAATAAAGGGTATTAGATTAAATTTACTTAAACAATTGGAAATTAATTTACGAACGAATGATTCACCACTACTTAGTATCTTCACATTACCAAAATATAACACATTTAAATAAATCAATTAAGAAAAAAAAGTTGCTTAAATACGGGGAAAAAACATTATAAATGTAAAAACCTCAAAGCATAGAGAATTTTAATTATTTTTTAACTAAATCGGTTTTATCGATAAAAATAATTACAGTGGTACCTCGAGATACGAGTGCCCTAACATACGAGATATTTGAGATACGAGCCGTCGAGCGAGTGAAGTTTTGCTTTGAAATACGAGTAACATTTGAGATACGAGGAACGGCCGGCTACACACGATCCACCAGTTTACTGCGCCTCGTGCGTCTCGCATTATCCCACGCATCCACCCAGTGTGCTTTTTTACCTCGCTGTCGAAGCATCTTTGGTAAGTATTTCTAGGGATTTGTGCTTTTTGTGCATTTACAGACTTTATCACATTTCTTTTTATAACCAATGGTCCGAAGTAAGTGAGTGGAAAAAGGTCAGTGCTAACAAGAAGATGATGTCTATTGAATTAAAGCGTGAAATCATAGAAAAAAATGAGCAAAGTGTGCGAGTAGCTGACTTGGCGAGGTAGTACGAGCGCAGTACTTCAACGATATGTGCTGTGTTTAAACAGAAGGAATAGATAAAGGGTATAACGCCAGCTAAGGGCATTACAATAATTTATAAGCTCCGGAGCTCTCTCCATGAAAATATGGAAAAACTGCTGATGGTTTGGGTGACGAGAATCAGCTTAAAAGCGATACCTTAACACAGGGCATCATATGCGAGAAGGCACGAGCGATTTACGGACTTTTCTGGAAGAAGATGCTGAATAGGACTTACATAACGACAGAGGAGAAGATGATGCCAGGTCACAAACCTATGAAGGATAGACTAACTCTCGCATTGTGCGCCAATGCGAGTGGCGACTGCAAGATTAAGCCTCTGCTCGTATGCCTTTCGGAAAACCCTTGAGGGTTTAAGTTACATAAGATTTTAAAAGAAAAAATGAAAGTTATGTGAAGGGCAAATCCGAAGGCACTGGTCACTAGGCAGTTCTTTGTGCAGTGGGTAAACCTAGTTCCTTCTGTTAAAAAATATCAACAGGAAAACAACCTATCCATCTAGCCCCTCTCGTTCTCGACAATACTCCTGCTCACTCACCGAACGTCGAAGATGACATCCTCGAAGAGTTCAAGTTTATAAATGTTCTCTATCTACCACCCCATACCACTCTTATCCTGCAGCCTATGGATCAGCAGGTGATTTCTAATTTTAAAAAGCTGTACACTGCGCACCTGTTCCGGCGCTGCTTTGAGGTGACAGAGATCACAAACCCCACCCTTCGAGAGTACTGAAAGGATCACTTTAACATCGTCATATGTCTCAGAATTATTTATCAGGCCTGGTTGGGTAATAAAACGAGAACCTTGACATCTCCATGGAAGGATGAGGCTATAGTCGAAACGATCTTCGAAGGATTCGAACCCAAAGTGCCAGTGGAGGAGGACATTGTGTCTCTGGGAAAATCCATTGGCCTGGTGGTGGATGAGAGAGACCTGAACGAGCTCGACAAGGAGCACTTTCAGGAACTGACGACTGAGGAGTTACAAGATTTACAGTCGCAGCAGCAGTAGCAGCAGCAAGATATTGGTTTCGAATAGGAGGCAGAGGTGGAGGAGATTATCTCTACAAGTTTCACAGTTTGTGGAAAAGAAACACCTCGAAAAAGTTGCAACTGGTCGTGCATCAAAGCTATTTAATGACACTTGCTTAACTTATTTCCGCAATATTCTGGAAGGGAGGAAGAAACATATCTCCTTGGACAGGTTTTTTTTTAATCCGACGAAAAAAGCAAAGACCACTGAAGAGAAAAGCAATGACTAAAATTAATCATGCAGTAGCATTTAAGTTGTGTGTAAGTTGAATTTAAGTGACCAAAATACAAATAAACTTTGTAAAACCACTTTATTTCTTTACATTCTCTTTTATTATGTTTTTATACAATATTTGACATTTAAAAATACATTTTTCTTATTCAAAAACACGTAACAAGAACAACTGGGGTGGCTTTTTGGGGGCTGGAACGGATTAATGGAATTTCAATTAATTTTAGTGGGGATAATTGCTTTGAGATACGAGCAAATTGATATACGAGCAAGGTTACGGAACGAATTAAACTCGTATCTCTAGGTATCACTGTATTTTAAACACCCGTCCAAATTAAAATAGGTGGGAGTAAATAAAATCATATAAATAAATCGTCACAAATTATGACGCATTATATTAACCGCATTATATTAACCGCAGTTTTTGTTTATGTTTATAATTTGTCTATTGTGTCCTAATTTTTATCATTTGTCTATAATTGACATTATTATTTTTAGCACCTGATGAAGAAAGCATCGCTTTCGAAACATGCATGTTTATATTAATAAATTGGTGAATACAAAGTATATTATTTAATTAATTTATTTGAGGAACGGCTACGCGGCCTGTTTCATCCAAACTTTAGTTTTGGATTTGAGGCCAAAATACTCACCTAAACATGATGATCTTTTTTTTCATCAAAAGTACAGTAAATATCTAGTACGGATTGGAAGTAATTTTTTTTTTGTTTTACATTATGAAATATATGCCATTAAAGGAATTGATTTTTCGCGATTTTAGAGGCACCTTTAACAATTATTTGGCGGCTAACGGTGATGTAAAAAAAAGTTTTACCTCATCTTATTTGAAAATATAATGAAATATAAAATACGTTTTTATGGTGGACTTTAAATTAAATTCAAAACGACAAATTTATGTTGGAATAAAAATTTGCCATACATAATTTTAAATATCGACCGGAAAAAAGTTTTTTTTTTATTATTTCGTTTTTGTATTTTTATTTAGGTAATCATATTTACATAGAAAATTAGACAATTTTTGGAAAAAATATATTAAACCCGCAAACAATTTTAGTAATTTGCCTCTAAAATTATGAATTATTTTATTTCGTAATTTAAAATAAATAAAATACTTCTCATCCGTGCTTGATATTTACTTAAACCTTTAATTAAAATAAATATATATATATATATATATAATTCAGTTCGGATGGGTATTTTGGCCTCAAATACAAAATTAAGTTATACATGAAACAGGCAGCGCAGCCGTTCCTCTCAATAATGACGTTACAAAGCGAAAACCAATCGTTTTAAGAAATTGTAATAATGACATGATTAATAATAAATTTTATGAAATAAAAATAAATATTACATATATAATTTACGATGCACATCACACGTAAATTAATAATTATTTATTTTATTTTGGGTAACATGTTTATTTCTATTAATTATATGCCCTTACTTTATGTAGATATAAGTCGGTACCTATGTAAATGACCTTAAAATATATTCTTCAAAAACCTGCTAATTTACTCGTATATCGTATGTCGATGTTAGAGATAAAATATTTATTTTATAACTTTGTAATATTTCATATCTACCATTCGCACACATATATATTATACTGTCTTTTCTTCCCATGAAGGAGAATCTGAAATATTTTATATCAATTGGCCCTTATGGCTATGCTGTGTTGTTATTTTGATGTACGTATGTATTGATGTATGCTTGTGCCTACATGATATACCTACGTATTTATGAGGGTTGGAACTACCACCTACATTTATTGACCGTACGGCGAAGTAATCTATGTGAGGCGAAATAGAACTACCGCCACAGATTTTACTCGTATAGTACTGGATAGGTATGAATGCCAGGATAGATTTTTTAATTACTGGCCTTTGTTGAAAGTTTAAATCTGCACTGCAGAGCTGTGCGCAGTATTTCTTTGCATTTGGCCTCTATTCGATTATTGGAGGCTATGAATAGTCGTGAAAAAAATTCGAATGCAATTTCACACGTTTTTTAATTCCAATAGAATGAATTTAAATCTTTATGTAGGCGTTGTTCGAACACTAGAGATTATACAAAGTTGGTATTCACTAAATACCGCTCGTGTAAATATTGGAACGATCTTTAAAACATTCAACCTTTCATACCTGTCACCATTTTTAAACATTTTAACTAGTTAAATAAGATATTTAATTAACTTTATACTTTATAATATTTAGGATGAAGAGGTTTATATATCTCTAACCACCTTTCAGTTTCCTTTAAGATTTTTTAAATCCTAAAAACAAGTTTTAATCTTCACGAGACTGATTACTGGAACACCTAACCTAACTTCACCTGACAGCCCAGCGATGAAAGTGAGTGATAAAATTTGTCAAATCCTCGTTCAATGTTTAAACTGATTACTGACAGATCCATATAGAAACACCTCACAACAAAACATTAATAAATATCATAAAATTTCACAGGAAACTCGTCCAAGATATAAAATACATAAACCTAATTGCTCTCTCGCTAAGCCTGCCGCCTACTTCGAAAAAGTTTCCGTCAAACTCGTCAAGAAGGAGGATGTCGTTTTCCAATACCGAAAGTTTAAATGAGATTGTATCGTTTTATTTTTTAAATTTAACTAGACGTGCTTATTATTTGTTCTCTATAGCTATAAAACACGAATATCAGAAGGCAGTTCTAATAAGATCAAATAATTTATTATAAAGAATTTTATCGAATAGAAATCAGCTGTCAAGAAAAAAAAAACACTTTGAGTGCTTCGCTGGAACTTTTATTTTCAGAAAAATGTTTTCATTGAATTGGAGAAAAAGTTTTAATAAGTTTAAATTGCTTCTCCGGTGGTTTATCTATGTGGGAAGGAAGAAAGCTGTTATAGTTGTGTTGTCCATTGTTTAGTGGAGATAAGTGAATCGTGTCTTTGGTAGGAGCATATGGCGATATAAAATTTTGCGATTTTTTAAATATTTAAGTAAATAAATAAGTGTGTCCTAACTTTGATCAGCTTCGAAGCATTCCTTTCATGGTAAGAGTATAGGTATCGTCGGCATCAACTGGTTCTGCCATGGTGTTTTTTTCTCCTTTTATTTTACCGCAAGTGGAAGTTTTGGAAAGCATGTGATTATTCATATCTAGTGACTAAACACGGCAATACCATTTTACACCAACGTTTAGAATCTGAATGCTGGTCTTTCACCATGTTGCCACTGAGAGCATCTATCATTCTCATGAAAATCGTTAATCCTTTTCATTTTTTGATGTTTCCTAGACTTTGCCCGTCAGTAGCTGAGTTGGCATCGCGTATGGGTCTCACCCAGACTTCGTGAGGTTAATTCGTCGGCTGGCTGAGTCCTCCGTCACAACACAAGCAATATTTTTGGTTGACTGTGAAGGTAGTAGGAGATTTTTACACATTGTCAGGTTATTCGTAATCCGGGAATGTTTGTATTTCTTTTTAAGAAATAAGTATTTTTGCGTCGGGTTAAATTTTCTAACCTTTTTATTTTTCTATTTTGAATGTTTGCATTAGAGTGACATGGACCAGGAAATATGTATTAAAAAAATCATAAAAAATAGTAATCTTTACATTTCAAATAGCTCAACATGAAGAACGTGTGGAACGTACGGCGCTATAGAAGTAATCCAATTATTATTATTAACGCCACATTCAAGATTTATTTTAAATTGCGGTTTTTTTTTGTCAACAATTTTACCCACATAAAACCTTCGCTTTATGACACACGCCAGGGATAAGTATCGGCGCCCTTGGGTTAATCTTTACACTAGATTATTATGTATAATAAGAAGTTCGTACATCCGCTAAACGGTGTAACAGAATTCCCTGCAGGGCGGCATATCGAATTACCGAAGGAATCCTTCGTCGTATATAAATACACTTTGGGTGCCCGGCGGACGATTTTGTCGAGGAATTCTGGTGAGAAATCGTCAACATTGTGAAGATAATATATTTATGCCAACATTGTCATGATAATATATTTATGCCAACATTGTGATGATAATATATTTATGCCAACATTGTGATGATAATATATTTATGCCAACATTGTCATGATAATATATTTATGCCAACATTGTGAAGATAATATATTTATGCCAACATTGTCATGATAATATATTTATGCCAACATTGTGATGATAATATATTTATGCCAACATTGTGATGATAATATATTTATGCCAACATTGTGATGATAATATATTTATGCCAACATTGTGATGATAATATATTTATGCCAACATTGCGATGATAATATATTTATGCCAACATTGTGATGATAATATATTTATGCCAACATTAAGATTTTGTGGAATAAAAACATTACTAGATGTTGAATTAGTTGCTTTATTAAATAATTCGACAATTTTTTTTTTATTTCAAGGAAACCCTCTACGATATTTATAAAACTATGCGGTGAAACTGCCCCCACTAATATTTTACTCCAATAATGCAGTTTTTGGAAAAAACGTAGGGAAATCGATTCCAACAACTTTTATTGTATCCTAAACCCAAGAAGCATTTCGAAATGAATCTTTTCTCGTAGCACGCAGGTAATATTCTTGAAAAAATCACTTGTTAAAAAATGTAATTTTCTAGGAAAATAAATCATATTGTATAACTATTTTTGGTAAATTTTGTAAAAACCTTTAAAATCAAGACTATTTCTACCACCAAACTGAAAATGACCATCGAATTTAAGCGCAATGAAATGTATCCACAAAATTACATTTTCAGATTATTGAAAGAAATTCGACGTGCAAATCTGAATCAGAGTGTTTTAACATATTCACAACGATCTTAAAGTCCTCAATGCACTGTGTCCACAGTTAAAAAAAAGTATGCAATCTTTTTGAGATTAATAAATACATATATTATAAATAATTCACATGGAGTTCACAACACCTGGCACTGAACTGCATCTGCCGTTTAGGGTCACTGAGCCTCCATCTGCCGTATGGCAATCGCAGGGGTGGTGAACCGTCTGCTTGCATTCCGGCACATTTATGGCTGCCATAATTGCATTGCGGCGATACTTTGCAATTAAAATCACGAGTTTAAGTAATTAAACTGAAACCGAAATGGTGCTCGACTTGCACTTAGCGGATTTGGGAAAACAACCGCGATTCTGTAACAATACCTACCAATAAGTAAACATCACACAGTATGTTTGATTGCTTAAGTTAATGAGAATATGGTTAAGTTAATTGTTTCAACTTTTGACAGTAAGTTTTACGTAATATTATCATATTTAATGAAAATACAAAGTGACCCAATAAAAGCTGCACCAAAAAATCAAATCGTTGGGTTCTATTCACCTGCAGTGCAAAATTTTATAATAATTGATTTTTCGTCAAATTATAAAAGTTATGATGCTTAAACACTATTTAATAAATGTTTTGAAACCAATGGTTAATATTAAACGAATCCATTGATTGTTAATTCATCATGTGCAAGATTCTGGGACAAACTACCAAATGCATGCACCCATTTCTCGCCTACATATACTTGGAAATAAATTCACCTCTGCTATAGATATATTTAACATAAGTTTACCCATGTCTAAAAGATACCTGAACGATATTTTTATGTTGCAACAATTATAAGAGCATCGCAGAAGAGCTATTGTTTAATTATTATTTTTTTATATATATTATCTTTGTACTCATGTACAATTCAAAAACTTGTTCCTCTTTTTTTCTTTCTATGTATCATATACTGTATTATGTATTATGCAATTTCATACATTTTTACATCATCCGAAATATAAAAACGCAATGATTTTTTTTCACAATGTCATGGACTCATATTATAAGAGTATTATATTATGCACTTGTGTATTATGTATCATGTAGATCAGGCTATTACTATTTTTATTAAAAAAAGTACTATCTACAAATTAAAAACCTTTCACATTGTAACTTCTCTGTGGCATGCACTACATACATTATTATACCTTCATAAATATTATAAATATGTTACACTTATATACCAACTATGCATCAAGTTCTGTACACATAATCATTTTAATGTTTAAATATGTAAAAGCCCTTTGGGGCGTTAATGAATAAATAAATAAATAAAAATTTGAGTGACATGATCTAGGTTGTCAAGTTTAAAAGAAATCAAAAAGCTTGAATTATTTATAAATGCAAAATATTTACGTTAAATTTTTTCAAACAAGTTCGAGGTCCTAGTTTATTCAGCAGATGATTCTGTATTAATCCATTGGCCAATAATTATGAAGTTAAGAAATTGGCCCTCTTCCCAGAATTACTTTTGTACTAAAAATTGTAAAATCTGCTTTGGTGTACTTAATCTCACATAACTTTTAAACCATGCGTTTAAATGCATTATTTTTTTCAAAGTTACGTGTGTATTGGATCAAAGTAGAAATCCAATAGCCGCTGGTGGCTTAACAAATTTCGAACGTAAAAATCAGTGAAAAACTTTACAAACGTATTATTGCCAATACGACGAATCGAAAGCATCATTATCTATAGAGCAATTGGAATTTAAAATTTTATTCACCGATTGTCACAGCCGTGCCCGTTTTCATTTTTAGGCCAACATACTACGAAATGCCCGCCACAGCGGCGGGGTTTGGGTTTAAGTACTAGAAACATACAGCCTTCAGGCACGCGTGGTTTGTAGTTAATGGGTTAATGCTATAAGATGTCGTATATTGTATGGAGACTTTGATTTTTAATAACAAGTTTTTCAGATTTTTGATAAGGTAACTCCAGAAAAAATCATTACGGTATCTCAAAATTGATGCGTTGTTTATTGGGTTACTATGTATTCTAAACTATCAAACCTTTTTAATCACATCTCTAGAAAGGCTGCTTTAAAAGGATTATCAATGATAAAAATCAACCTCACAACACCGTGTATTAATAAAAAATTCAGGACATTATAGTTTTACCTCCAGACTCAAAGCCAAATATGTACACCACCAACACTACTGATGTCATGCATATATACATGCATAATAATATTAGTTGATTTTAATAAAACATCAGTTACGCCACTGAACTAGTGCTAATACCTTTACTTTATACTGAATGAACGAATAACACAGAAATTATATCAATAATACAGCGGCGGCAGATGTAAACCAAGCTGAAATGTTTTTTGTTTGTTTATTTTACCTCTGCCAGTTTCATATTATATTTCTCACTATCGCCTTGTCCCATTCCTTCACGAGGGGAATTATTTCATTCACGTTTTAGTGAACTACACGCGACTAAGATATAGGATTACGCGCTTTAAAAGTAGGTAAACCTTGAATTACGCCCCTCAGTAATACTAAACGACCCTTTACAAAATGAGTCATTCAGCCTTTTTTAAAGAGAACACTTTCTTATTTTAAATCGCACTTCTAAGGTTACACGTATGGGGCATTGAGACGTTGTTATTAAGTCGGGCAGCAACTTGTTAAGCCACAAAATCCGAACAAGAAATTTTCCGTTTTGAGAGGAGAATAATTATTAATTATTATTGCTATAATTAACAAAGTTTATTTACACCACTGTTTTTAATATATGTATCTAAATATGTTTCAAAACCAAGGCTTCCCCCATCAGGATAAACAATGTACTAAAAATTAATGACAAATAATTACCAAATAGACAAATTACAAATACAAATAAGTGATGAAAATAGGTAATTAATTAATTAAAAATGGAAAAATAATTGTCAAGCATTAAGTAAACATTTTTTTTTATTATTAATATAAATAAAAAAAAATATATATATATCAGTAATAGTTATTATTATCCTTAGAGTAACAAAATATTATTACTCTAAGTTATAATCGTAATTTTTAATAATAATATTCTTAATATAGTCATTAATATAACTATTTAAAAAAAAATAAAAAAATAATTTAATAAATTTGAAATTTTCGAATTTAGAAAAAGTGTTAATAGTTAATTAAATATTCGATGTATTTGTGTTTAAAAATTAGGTCATACTATTAATATAGTCTCTAATATAACTATTTATAAAAAATTATTCAATTATTAATTTAATAAATTTGAAATTTTCGAAATTAGAAAAAGTGTTAATAGTTAATTAAATATTAGATGTATTTGTGTTTAAAAATAAGGTCATGCACTTATACATTATAAAAATAAACCAATGTATGCTATAGTTGCCTCATTTTTGCAAAACGAAATTTCTTGAAGGGTTTTAACCACTTGGTCTTTAAAATTAAGGAATGCATTCTCAACGGCATTCAATGATTTTTGGAATGTAGTTGGAATAAAAAAAATCATTATTTTAAAAGAGATGTCTGTTTTCTTATATTATGATGTCGGCTTCAGTCCATTTTTTAAATCTTTTACCGGAAATGTCATAAAATTGGGGATTGAAGTTGAGATAACTTTTTATTTTTTATTATGCAGTCCAGAATCTTTTCAGGTGATTTTTTCACAGTGTGATGCTATATTAGATTGAATTACGTCTTTCCCCACAACTACGCTATATTTTCTATCGTCAGAACCTGGATGTGACTTGAAGGGTTTATTCTGCAGGATATTTCTACTTCTGAGCCACCCAACCATCGATATATTTGGTCGATGTACCCAACCTATCAAGAAAACATTCGTTTCGTAAATTTTATTTCTCCACTTAATTCCACGATTGTGTGCCTGGATCATGAATCTATAGTCATCCAATTCCCGATATTATATGATCCCCGCGATGAACTTAAAAAACGAAACATTCCCGAAAAGTTTTGTGTATGGTATTTATAAATAAGGATGTACAAACCTACATTGCGGTGAAATAGAGCCGTCTACTACGATCGCTCTTTTCGCGCTTTCCGCTCATTTATAATAAACTTCTCCAGCTCATACTAATATCCAGAAATTGATTGAATTTAAACGGGGTTTACAAACAAAATTATTTAAAAAATCCTACTGTGGATAAACTTTAACTTCTCTTCAATTTATTGAAAAAAGCCATTTTCTCAAGCTTTCGGTAGTTAATTGATTCCGTTTTCTTCCCTTTTTAGTTTTTTATATAAACTCAGTAATTGCTGAACATGACTTCTGTCTTAAAATATTGCTATTTTTGCACTGTTTTTGCAAATGTGTTCTCTTTGTATCGCTTTGTATATGGGTACTGTATAATATTTTGTAATTTAATTAGATAAATATGTACCTGAGGAGCACTGTAGGAAAAGTGATAAAAATAATCAAGAATGAATATAATATGTTAAGAATATATAAATAGAATATGTTTATGAATAGAATATGAAAGGGGCACTGTAGGAATACCACTGAATGGATTTAGTTAATAATTATTTTAAATTTTACTATAGTAAAGCGCACTTGAAGTGAAATAATACAAAGCTGCACTATATAAATTGCTATGTTATTATTATTATTTATAATTAAGGAGATAGACGAGTAAAACACAAGGCGCAAAATAAACTCTTTTTAACCAAATTTAAAGAGATTATTATTTGATGAAACAATGATAACAACTAATTCTTTTACTAGACGTGCTGGACCGTTACCGATGAACAAATCAATTATTCCTAATTTTTTTAGTTGTTACCCATAAGAAATTACGGTATACATCCTGTTACAAGTATAACATGACTACAGAATTTGAAAAAAGTTACATATTTCAAATATGGAGCAAAAATAATCGCCTTTTTAAATATTTCACAGGTAGGTAGGTACTTTATCTCTTCGGTTTGAAAATATTGTTATTATTATAAGAAAAATGTTTAATTGGGAGAAAATAAATTCTATAGAAGTTGGAGCAACCCCCCAATTACTCGACGACCCATGTATATAAACTAAAATAACGAGACTCTTTCTGTGAAACTGTCATTAAGCCTCACGAAGAGAGATTTAATTTATATATTTTTTTGTGCTCTTAATTAGGTGGGTACTCATAATTTCATAGCAATAACGAATAACTAACAACACAGAATATCCAAAATTAAATTTGAAATATGGCGAAATAAAATCGTGTTGCCTTAGCTAAAATTATTTAATGCTCAGGGAAATAAATCTAGATAATTATGTGGTGACGTAAAATTGTCGGTTGGGTGAAATTATAACGAATTTCGATTAGGGTTGGGTACACGTGGGAAATCACCCCGCAAACTGTACCAAAGCTTGTTTTCGGAATCTGTGAAAATTACTGTCAACCATTGATATAGACTACGTCGGATTGCCATTTACGGTTCTAGAAGTAACTTTTAATTATTAAATTTTACTGCGTCTGACGTAATGCCGAGTCTACCATAAATGCAGATGGAAAACCAAGGCGGAAAATCGTAAAAGCATAGAAAGTCATCAAATTTATGTTAATCTTTAAGCAGCACGAGAAATCAACTTCAGATTTTTTGATTTTTATCGCACTTGTCAATAAATGGCATAAACGGGATTCATTTTGAAACATAAAGATAATTATTTGAAATCTGTTTGATCCTTAACACATTAAATTTGTTTTATTTTGTAAATATCGCGTTGGTTGTTTTTATACAGGTAATCTCCAGTGGCGTCCATTGCTCTATGGCCAAAAGTAGGTTGTGTGTAGAATTTTTAGTCCGGTATAAATAATTGTGCTATGAATATTTGAAAACGGCCGTCGTATTATCATCTTCTATTTATTGTTTTGGTCAACTGAATAAATGAGCGTGCAAGTTTCATACCAAATTAACGTAAAAAAAACATTCTGCTAAAAAATTCGAAGAATTTTTTTATTGTCTTACTTTTTTAATAGATCGTTTTTATGAGTGGGCACAGCTTTCCAGCCTTTATGACCTGGACGCCACCGGTAATCTCTCATGCTAAAGTCACCTTCACAATTATACTCCTTTCGAATATTATACTCTGTGTAATAGGAAAGACTTCAATAACTCATAATAAAATAGTATTGGTAATCCAATATTTACCAAGTCGATCATTTTTTGTTGTTGTTGTGAGGAACAATATTTGTTTTTACTTTTTGTAATTTTTTTGTTTAATATATAATTAACAACACTCTTTATATTTTAATAATAGTAGGTAAACAAGTACTAAAAATTGTTTTTATTTTTTATTATAACATATCGATACCTTAGTTCAAGTAAGGGTAATAAAATTTCTGGGTTTTGAGTTAATGATGAAAAATGGTAAAGAAACTGTCCCTTCTCATATTTCAATAAAAAAATAAGTCTAATTCGTCCTAATTATGCAGTCAGATAATTCTTTATGGAATTATAATGAAATCAGCACATTCTTAGTTCAATGGAGAAACATGTCAAATGTTTCCGTTTGGAACTTAATAAATGTAGCCATTTCCATCTATGATATGATAGGTTGATAAATTACTTACATGTTGCATCTATATGTTATAGGTGGACAAAAAAACTTTACATCGGAGCGATATCTTTATAAAATATTTCAAATCCAGTTTTCTCAAATTGAGGTATTTTGAGTTAGTTCCCTATTGAACTAAAGTATCGATATAATCCTTTTACTTTCTTTTTTAATTAATACCTCACTAATTGAGAAATTCTAGTGTTTAGAAAAGGAGTACGATTATGGTTTGTTATACATATAAATAACTTCAAGAGTACTACCATGAACATAGATAATCAGAATATCTATACACTAATTGAAAAACTAAATTTATAGAAATAAAAATATACGTAAATAAAGTATGTACTGATTGTAATCAGCTGACAAGTATTATCACATCTGATTAAAAGTTAAACTGGGCGAGAATCGGAGTTCCACGGGGACGGTTCAAATATTCCAAACAGAGCTGATAATATATATATATATATATATAAAAATCAATGTAAGTTGTTTGTTTGTCCTCGATGTTCTCAAAAATCAATGGACCGGTTTCGCTGAAAATAGCACAGTTTGTTCTCATTAGTGCGGGGAAGGTTTAGAAAGTAGTTTGAATGAAATCCAGTAAGTACAACTGTTGCTATAACGTTTTAAAATTAGTATGAAAAACATTGAACCCGCCATGTTTTATTTAGGTTAGCCCATAGATATAATACTCTGGTTAGCCACAGATTGCATATTCAAAAGAAGAAAGTTATTTTTGGGTAGAATATTTTCAAAATGGAGTAGGTACCTACTTAAGAATGAATAACATATTTAAATTAATGTTTCTTTATTTGGAGATAGTTACTTTCGCTGTCCAATCAATTATGGCATCCTGATGACAAGCAAGAAGTCACAACTTCATAACTTTATTCCAAAACGAAAACATCAGATAGCAGTGTAATAAAAACGTAATTTAAAGCTGCCTGAATTTATTACTTTATTTAGTAAATACATGTGCACTGCAAGAAATAATTCGTTTTAACCTCAGAATATTTCTATCAAAGCTAAATCAATTAAAATAATACTATCAAAAGTAAGTAATTTACATATTCCTACAAAACAATAAAACTTTGAAATCCACGTATAACATTTTTTTCATTATCATTCAACCGACCAAATGCGAACCGGAATGATTAATTTCGCGATGCCAATGGTGGATTAAATACATTGAATGCAAAGATAAAGCGTTTCAACCCTTCCGTGAAATCCGACTGCATTCCTGTGTGAATACTTGCGAGGTAATCGCAACATATCGGCTGTCGATTTAGATTGGTCAAGAGATTAATTCATTTTCGCCAAAGTTTCTACATCGCGTTTATGCCATGTCCCACAATTTAGATTGATTTTTTTTGTTATATTTTATAAAAGATTGAAAAGTCATATAATTATAACAGGCACATTTATAAATTTATTTTATTTAGTCAGTTAAATACAACTGTCGAACATGCATATATTTTTAATAAATTATTTAGATCGAAAAGTAGTGTGTTTTTACCGTGTCCCACTTCTATATTCAATTTAACAAAGTCTGATTTTGTAATTAATTTTGAGTGTGTACGATTCTTTTTTTTGTATTTTAAATAGGTTATGTTATATGTTTTTGGAAAATATATATAGTTTAAAGCTGATAATGGCTCTTCTAAGCGATAAAAGTGTAACATTAATTCTTAATCAGCTTAGTTTCGTGGTAACGGAATGGAAAATTATTATGTGCCCGAGATCGTGATATAAATATTATTTTTATGAATATTTTGCTGAAATGTTGCTCTCATTTACTCACTAATAGAATAGGGGATCTGCTGGAAAAACTCTCAATTTCCGTTAAAAAATAATATTACCGTAGTTGTAAACATGTTTGGTATTTTTATCAAAGTTTTTGAATTTTTGAAATATTATTTTTTCACTGAAATTAAAATTCTATTAACTAATTTATATAGCCAGCAGTTTCCTCATTCTATTACTGAGTTAATGAGAGCAATATTTTAGCAAAAATGTTGATTAATACAATATTGACATAATTTTTATTACGAACTTGGGCATGATATTTTTCCATTCCGTTACCATGAGTAATTAAAAAAAAACATGTGCAAACTTTGGCGAAAATGTCCATTAGCGCTTGTTCTGAGAATCGATCAAAAATATTTTGGACATGACACGTTTTAAAAAAACCTTCTAGTTTTTTTCCCTGCCAGAGTGTGTAAACATAGATTTTAAAAACAAACGACCAAGAAAGTGATAAACAAATCATTAGTAACTACAGAACATTGCCTAAGGCTGCTTCGTGAATATGTCTCTTCGGGATATGTCAAGATTCAAAACGAAACTCATGTTGATAAAACCAAGATGCGTTTATAGGATTTTAGAAACACATAAAATACAAATTCACTATTTTACCTGTTACATGAAAGAATAGTAGTAGGCACAGGTCATGAAAATAATGGTGACAAACATTGATGGCCCTGCAATCGTTGTAACCCTCTCCGACTATTGTTCTACTCATCTCATGATTCGTGGGTGAGACTGATGGATGAAGCACGGGGAAGTGGGATGTATATCATGATACAGTGAATAAAACCCTATTTAAAGGAAAGAACATAATTTATTGATTCTAAAACCACGATTATCATGGTGGAGCAAAGAGAAGAGTAAAGAGAAGGATTAAGTTAAAACGAAAAGGTTTAAATAATAAATGATGGTTCTTATAGTCCGATTATTCTCCTCAGCATCATGGAAGGCCTCTCCAGTCCTGATGCTCACCGATTTCCGCCGTCACCTTCAGCGAAGTCTATGACGACTCTTCTGAAGCGCCATCCGCCACGGCTTCTTCCGTGGGGTTCAGACAATGGTATGTGAGGATGCTACCTTATGTCCTGTTTGGTCGTCGATACAGCAACTGACCCTCATGTCCGTTCATCACTCTTCTGGGATTTTCTCCAAAGCAGCAGGCACGCGCGGTTTGGTTTTCATAGCCTCACAATTTGGCCATCAATAAATCAATAAACTAAAACATACCCACTTCGGGTAAATTCAATAGACGCACTCCGACGTCAAACAAAACAGAAAATTAACACATAATCCCTCCCAAAAACACTTCGAGCTCGACCGCCCGTGTCAGGTTATATCCGACGCCATGTTGACTTGCTCGCCTTCCGTCGGATGTCTCCCATAGACATTCTCTCACCAATCTCTTCCGTAGACAATCATCATAATCATAGACGTCAGTATTTACGTTACATCGTTTAAAAGGTTTTAAATGGCAACAGCGAGATGGCTGAAACGAAGATAATTACATGAAATGGTGTTTTTTTTTGTATTTCTAAAATTTACATAAATATCAAAATCATTTATTCAATGTTAAATTAAAATAAAACAAAATCAAATTCGCAAATCAAAATTATAAATAAAATACACAAATAATAATTGATGAAAATAAAACAATAACTTTGTTTATAACCACGAGAATTTTATTTAATTTTATTACGACCGACCGGTTTCGCTTAACATAAGCATCTTCAGGGTACAAAAATTAAACTGGTAAGTTTAATTTTTGTAAATAATAATTGACTTATGCCGTTTTTCCTTTGGACGTTGATGTTTGTTTGTAATCAACTGTCTAACTCAAATGTAAAACAAAACCTTAAATTTGAATGTACATGCTTATAATTGGTTAATAATCGGCGTAAATCTACAAAAATATTGTATTATAAAAATACTAATGAAATAAATATTTTTTGTTGACAGATAACTACATACCAGTCATTTCAACAGATTGCTTGTAAACATTTCTAAGTTGTACAGGAGCTTCCTCGCTCTAAATTCTGCTAAGCAGTGCTGAAATATGCACTAAATTGCTTCGTTCCGCTAATCATTTGTTTATTCATTTTAAATAAATTTATAGTTTTTTTAAACGAAATGTGAATCAAATTTAATAATGATATTAAGTTTTTCAAGCATTTTTAGATTTTTATCATTGTGACAGCTGTTTCGGCGTTCAAGGCCATTTTCAAACTGCGGTTAATCCAAATTATGACGACTTATTTATATGATTTAATTCACTCCCACCCCAATCTAATTTAGATGGGTTTTAAAAAACAATGGTTTATTATCGATAAAACTAATTAAGTTTGAAAATGGCCTTGAATGCCGAAACAGCTGTGACAATAGTAAAAACTAAAAATACTCGCAGAACTTCATCATAATAACATCATTAAATTTGATTTACATTTATAGGAATATACAACTCAGTCTATTGTCATTATAGGTTTTATTACGATTAACATTAATACTTGTATTTGAATACATAATATTAAATTAATGTGGAAGAAAACGCAGGAATACTAAATGTTTATTCGCTGGCAACCAGGAAGGAATGCTAATCTTTTTACTAACACGGATCGTCGCTGTGTTTATATAGAATTATAATATGGTTCTCCGTCATTGGATGACGCGTCGCCTGTAGGGAACATCTATCCTGGTGCTGCCGTATTCGCTTACAACAAATGAATAAATTAATTATTAGTACCAATATAAAACTTTCAGGAGTAGCGTAGTGTTGCCATAGTAATGATATTATTTGCTTCCGTTTGATTAAATGTCTAGATTATTTTTTTCTTACTGTAACTTCAAAGATTTTGGTTACCCCTGTTGGCAGCGCGAAGGATAAACACGTTATTATGTTTTACATGAGGAATGGAGATCAATCGGATATTTCAATTGTATTTTATTTTATTGGATACTCGTACTCGCGCTTTATTTTATAGACATTCTTCTAATTCGTTGGTTACATTATGTAATGACGGTAATTTTTTTTTTGGCTTGCACTTTATCATGACAGGAAGCCACTCCGTTGAACAAAACACTGGGGTTGTGACTGAAAGGCAGGTGACCGGGGACACGCGAACAGAGCAGCATATGGCGGTGCAGACCACCCTTAATCAAATTGGCCACCTTTATGGATTCACTAAAAAGAAGAATAGTGCACGTCTGCGCCATAATTCTACACTTCTATGCATTAATACCTCACCTGTGCCTACAAGCGGAAACTACGTACAGTATAAAACTCAAATGATATGCCGGTAGAACTCGACCACTATTTTGGAAGAATTTTTAGCAACCATTTTGAGAAAATGGTTATTGTTGAACTTTTAGAAAGTAGGCCCGACGCTGAATTATTTAATCTTTTGTTTCATTGTCTTCCCAAAGTATCCAACTGCATAGTAATTTACGTATTATTATCTTAACTTCTCTATCACATCAGAGTGGTAGATGCTGTCACCATCGCCCTGGTAAAATACCATAATTTGGAATCGAAACGTTCCTTGTAATAGCTATAGCCGTTCTCAGTGACTAGATCAGAATAAACCGGTAACAATAATAATAATAACAACTGTATTAATAATAATAATAATAATAATAATAGTAATAATAATAATAATAATAATAATAATAATAATAGTATTAATAATAATAATAATAATAATAATAATAATAATAATAATAATAATAATAATAATAATAATAATAATAATAATAATAATAATAATAATAATAATAATAATAATAATCGTAATAATAATCATAATAATAATCATAATCTAATCACAACTAATCACAACTAATCACAACTAATCAATTTCAAAGTACCTCATCGACAAACTCGGCAAAATATGTTATTCTGTAGCAATAATTCTGGGACAAACTACCAAATGCATGCACCCATTTCTCGTCTACATATACTTGGAAATAAATTCACCTCTGCTATAGATATATTTAACATAAGTTTAGACATGTTTAAAAGATACCTGAACGATATTTTTATATTGCAGCAATTATAAGAGCATCTTATAAGAGCTATTGTTTAATTATTATTTTTTTATATATATTATCTTTATACTCATCTACAATCCAAAAACTTGTTCCTCTTTTTTTCTTTCTATTAGATTATGTATTATGCAATTCCATACATTTTTACATCATCCGAAATATAAAAACACAATGATTTTTTTTCACAATGTCATGCACTCATATTATAAAAGTATTATATTATGCACTTGTGTATTATGTATCATGTAGATCAGGCTATTAATATTTTTATTAAAAAAGAAAGAAAAAAAGTAGTATCTACAAATTAAAAACCTTTCCCTTTGTAACTTCTATGTGGCATGCACTTATACATTATTA
Organism: Halesus radiatus; assembly: GCA_022606495.2. Lineage (NCBI taxonomy): Eukaryota > Metazoa > Arthropoda > Insecta > Trichoptera > Limnephilidae > Halesus > Halesus radiatus. Next base: position 72,998 of record JAHDVE020007175.1, on the reverse strand, counting down.
TACCTTCATATATATTATAAATATGTTACACTTATATACCAACTATGCATCATGTTATTTTTTTTTTTTTTAAAGTTCTGTACACATAATAATTTTAATGTTAAAATATGTAAAAGCCCTTTGGGGCGTTAATGAATGAATAAAAAAAAAAAATAATAATAAATTAATTAAAAAATTAGTTTGTATTCATTACTTCATTAATATACAATAGCGCAGTTCTGACACAACAATGACAGGAAAGCAATATTTGTATCACTGTGTCAGTTTAGTTTTATCTTTAAGTTAATCCATTTAAGTCTTATGAATTTATGTCCATGTCAAAATTGTTTGACGTTTTCGCTTTAAGGGTACACACATTGTATTTCTTTAACAGAGGCGAGCATTTCCCTATGACCAAAAGTAGGCTGCTTGTAGATTTCAACTTTGGAAATGAATAACAGTGTGTTTACGATTTGAAAATGGCCATTTTCCCATCGTCTTTTACTGATTGTTGTGGCCAACTGAATAAATGATCGCACGTCCATTACCAAATTCACGGAAAAAAAGAATTTTAATCAGAAATTCGTGGCATTTTTTAAAACTTTTTGTATTTACATGGCTGGATAGTTTTACTTGAGGTAGGCACAGCTTTTTAGACTTTGTGGACAGCACGCCACTGGTCTTTAGTATGTGTATTTATAGAAATACGTAGGTACAATGCAACATAAAATTTAGAAAATATATATTAATATCGAAGAAGTTTACAAAAAATATTGCTGGAGAGGATTGGCAACGATTGTCATATTTTGCTGCAACGCATATTTATTCATTTGGTTATCGACCATCGTTGCGTTTAGACTTAAGTGTGGCATTGAAGTTATTTTCTTGGCTGTTCATTCATCAACATGTGCAAAGAATTTTGTGTTTGTTTCCAACACCATCCTTCAGTCATCAGATGGTTTACCGATCTTTGACTAAAGAATTGGTCCGAAGAGGACACCAGCTTGAAATAGGCGCCACAAATCCAACCTATACACAGCATCCCAATATAACAGAACATTTATTCCATGGACCTAGTGTTTGTGAATTATGACATTATTGGGAACACACCACATTTTGTATTGTACGCCGATACTCATTTTGGCAAAACACTTATTCCACACTCATTTTATGAACGATTCGATCGTGTTAAGTTTGGAGCTTGGTTTAGATATTTCTACAGAAATGTAGTGATTCGTAACCATGATAAGTTAGTGAAAAAACCCTTTGGAGATCGACTTGGAAATCTATGGGATAAGGATGATAAAACAAATCTATTGTAGTTTTTTCAAATGCACACTCTGCTCTCGGGTTTAGTAGATATTACCAGAATACACATTCAGCCCCTTCAACCTTTACCGGAGGTAAAGTTATTAGATTTAAGAAACATTATAGGTTACTTATCAAGGTGACTGTTACTTACCGTATGTGAAGTATTGAAGCGAATATTGTTTCAATTTTTTATCATTACTCAATATACATTAATACTAGCTTCTTCAGCGGAGACAAACCATCCATTGGCATTTATATATACACGGTGAACCTAATGAGAACATAACACTACAAAAACTGAGATTCACCCGAGGCTGAGAGACTTGTGCGGAATACCTTTACTGACATTTAATTTTGCGCTGTATAAACTCGCCTAACTATTCAATTATAACTTTATCGCCAGCATTTTACATTATGAAAATGACAATGTCAGCATCCTAGTTTGTTGGCAAATAGAAATTGAGGATTTTTATGCAGGCCCGTAGTATCGCAATCATTAAATTTTTAGATAAAAACTCTGTTTTGTTTCACACGCGTAAAGAATATTCTGCGAAGCTGTGAGTTTGTGTCTGTGCAAAGGATTTCAGTGTTAGACTACCAGCAGATAGGGATTTTGGCTTGGCCACTTGCATGCTAACGACACACGTCTTACATGTATAAAATCAAGGGATCTGAAAATTTTACGTTATTTTTCCGTGATTTTCGGTTTTTTTTCTGGGAAATCTTGTTTTTTAGTATTTTGCAACAAAAGTGGTGTGAAGTTCCCATTTTGATATTTTGCAAAAGTGTTGTAACTTTTCTTTTTTTACTTATATATTTTTTGTTTGTTCGTTCATTAATTTTACATTTTTTTAATTCTATTATAATTATGCATTTTGCTTATTTGAAAATAAAAAAAAAACCATAACTGTGCACGGCATTTTTTACATGGAGTTAACAGCGTTCCAATTTATGAATATTCAAGCTTGTCAAAACCAAAAATACAATAACATTTAGGTCGTATAATATTACTTAACTGTTAAAAGACCAGAATATCGCATGAAAAATATGAAAATTCTTGTTATTTATCCGACAATTTACGATTTTTGCATGAAAATGGCAAAATTCGAGTTTTTCGCGTTAAAATGACGAAATTCGCGTTATTGCAAAAATGAAGTTTTCATGTCTCTAATAATATCGACTCAAAAATTTTACCAATTATGTTGTTTGCTATTATGTATACACGAAACTCACCAATATGTATACATAATCGTAACGTAACCAATATTAACTAAAAAAAATTCTTCCAATTAAAATTATATAATATCGTGTATCTATCCACTAATGTAGGTATCGAATCGTTTTATAATGAGGCACTGCTCACTCGTTAATCTTTCATACGTGATGTGTTTTGTACTCAGAAATAACAGTAACTAAAATAGCACGTCGTAATTCAAATTGCAGCTCTTATCACAATGACAAACATTCACCTTTTGCTTTCCACGTGTCAATTTTACAAGTTATATTAGCAAAAAGACTTAAATTTATGAATTTACGTCCCATGACAATGCTTTGACGTCTTTGTTTCGACGGTACACAAACTGTTTTAAGTAGGTATATTATTGTTCTATCAATATTTTAATGGAATATGCTCTGAGGAACTAGCGTCATTGATCCCTTCGGCACCGGCGCATAGTCGAGAAACACGCCAAACGCGTTCCCAACATTTGCACACGGTTGACATTTGTCACATGTGAACTGGTCGCTTTTACGATTCGTTCTTGTGTTCAACAGCTCAGCTGTGGAATCCCCAAAGAAATGATTTTCCTCAGGGCCTCCTGTGTACTTTTATTACAAAAAAAAATAAAATGATCATAGCTATTTAACTATAAGTGCAAGATAAACAAAATCTTCGTAATATCGAAGGACTATTATAACAACCAGCTTATACTTAAAAAAGTGACACACCAATATTATGTGCCTTGATTCAAGTTCTCTCAAAAATAAGATCCAGCATGATTTTACTTTTTTCGAATATTTCATGACGTGAATTTTTAATTTTTATTACTATTTGATTGTTCAGAATTAACATTGTTTTTCTATTTTTACAATAGAAATGCAAATTCCTACCCGAAAGAATAATCTCCAGAGTGATTTTATTTAAAAAAAAAATTTGGACAAAAATTGACTTTTGATAAATGGAATTTCATACTACAGGTTCGAAGTGTTGGAATCAATTAAATGCGTTGTAGATGGTGCAATGGGGTTAACTATGTTATTAACCGTATTCTAAAAGATAATTTTTTTTGAATTACCTTAATTATTTTAAACTCCCCCGAATCTACTAATATTGGATAGTGAATATAATTTTTTCATTATTATTGAATTTAAAAAAAAATTATTAACTTTGAAATTGTATCACATTTTATAGTAATTTCACGTGTTATTTATTAAAATAACACTAACTAAAATACAAAAACACATTTAAAAAAAATGATATAACTATTTGAGGGAATTGGTAATATACGAGGAGACTTCAAAAAGTTCATAGAGCAGAATTTAATAATGATGAAGGTAATGGTTTATATTTTATTTCATAAAATAACCCTTTTAGAGATCAATGGTAGATACTTTTAGTATAACCCTGGTGAAAGATCACCTTTCAGAAACGAAAAGTTGCTTGAAATACCTTTATCCGTGCTTGTTGACCAGATCTGAAAAGACAGATATTTTCCCACCTTCCTCTTCCCCATCTCCCACACCTCCCCCCCTTCCCACTATCCTTAACATCACAACATAACCCAATTGAAATATGACATAGTCCGACTGACTCCTGACGGTTGGCAGCAGGTGGGACTCTTGTGCGGTATTCACATAAATTTAAAAAAAAACTTATCAGGCGCTTTAGAAATCTTTCCTCTAAATTCATCAGTCTATATAATCACCATGGTGTAGACAGGCAGAAAATCACCGTGGGAACTAGCTCATATTTTCAAAAAAAGGTAATGGATCTTACCATGCGAATTGAATATCTGCACAATTTTCGATTTAATCCGTTTCATAAAAAAAAAGAAAAACACATTCCATTTAAACTCCTGTCAGAGTCATTACGCACACAAATTTTGACAAATCGGTATGCAAGGCAGGCATTACAAAACGAAAAAAATTTAAACTCTGCAGAATATCTCCTTTATAATATGTTCTACGAACTTTTAGAACTCCCTCCGCATTCATCTGATAACGACTGTTATATTTCGTTGGAACGCAAATTTATTCAATTGGTTATCAACCATGGTTGCGTTTAGACTTACGTGTGGCATTGTAGTAATTTTCTTGGCTATTCATTCATCAATATGTGCAAGGATTTTGTGTGTGTTTCCAACACCATCCTTCAGTCATCAAGTCGTTTACCGATCTTTGACGCAAGAATTGGCCCGGAGGGGACACCAACTTGTAATAGGCACCACCGATCCAACTTATATACAGCATCCCAATGTAACGGAACACAACTGGAGTTTCCTGTATCAAAAATGGAATGAAGTGTTAAGTTTCTACAAAATCGGTGAACAAAAATTTGGAGATAACGATATTGTGAAAATGTTCTTTGACATTGTTTATATTAACATAGAAACTGTTTATTCTATGCCGGAGATGCAAAGCATTTTCAATAACGAGACCGAGAAGTTCGACGTATTAATTATCGAATACTTCACAATGCCTGCGTTGAACGCAATCGGTCGATTGTTAAGCATTCCCATGATTGGTATTTCCTCCATGGATCAGTTGTTTGTGAATCACGACATTATTGGGAACACACCACATTTTGTATTATACGCCGATACCCATTTTGGCAAAACACTCATTCCACGGTCATTTCACGAACGATTGGATCGCGCTAAGTTTGGAGCTTGGTTTAGATATTTCTACAGGAATGTGGTGATTCGTAACCATGATAAGATTGTGAAAAAGTACTTTGGAGATCGATATGGAAACCTATGGGATAGGGATGATAAACCAGATCTGGTTTTGGCAAATGCTCACCCTGCTCTCGGGTTTAGTAGACCAGTTGTACCCACGTTCATAGACATTACCGGAATACACATTCAGCCTGTCCAACCCTTACCCGAGGTAAAGTTATTAATTATTCAAATTTAAAAATAATATTTTATATTGTAATTGGGCAACCGTTGCTCTTTCATTACTATCGTTTACTATTTCATAGTGTGCGTAACAGTACTAGTTCCTTCAGCAGTGAAAAACCATTTACTGGGATACAAAGTACGACGACATAATACTGCAAAATCTAGGATTTTGCCCTTAGCTGACAACTTAATTAATTCTGTTAAAAAAATCAAAATAATATCAAGAACGGTTTTTCAGCAATAAAATTAGTGGTAAGGGCCGGACTATATTTTTTAATTAATACATCAGTTACTTCCCGAGAGAATTAGTGGAAAACATTTAAGATTATTGTAACGTGTTCATTAAAATTATTTAAAATTCAAATCTACCTATGATTAGCTAGCTTTTCCAAACCAGCTGCAGCAAACTCACCCTATGCCCATTCTATGCTTCAAACATTATTTTGCCGTATAGCGTCTTGGGGGTAGTCCGCTCTCTGACGGTCCGGTAAGGAATGAACATTTCACTCGCTACTGGAGACACTTCGGAGAAAAGTCCCACAATGGACAACGCTGCAAACCGCTACCTTACTTTAACGAACTTTAATTTTCTGCGTAGAGTCTGCAGTGGCGGGTTCTTTACCGGACCGTCGAGAGTGGGCTGTCTCTTTCGCTTCATTATTTTATATTTCCTAACATTTTGACCCCACTTACCTGTAAAAAGGGGTTGACTCTCGGGAATTGTTCATAGTGTACAATAGTTTACAGAGCCTGAAGATGCGTTAAAGTTCGCTGTAAAACGCAAGTGCGTCCTACCCCTACGCGTAAATGGGCAATCGGCTTGAGAAATTTACTTTCCATAACGGACATATTTTAATAACACATACGCTTTTGAATATTACCAATATTTGTTTTTCGGGTATTTAATAAGTAGATACTCAGAGGAATTAGCGTAATTTATCCCTTTGCATCGGTGCATCCGCGGATGGTAAACATGTTGCATGAGAATGGGTCGTTCATAAGACTAGTTCGTATGTCAAATAGCTGGGCTGTATAGTAATCTGCCAGATTTCCGTATTTTTCCCCTCCTTTCGATCATTAAAAGGATAATCAAATAATAATGTACGTTGCAATTTTTTGTTACCTATGTCTCGGTATAAATCACAAATTAAAAACATTTCTTTTTCAAGGATTTTTTTTACAGTAACTCTACACAAGAGACCCTGAGGGAAATAATTTCCCTCAAGGCCTGTATCATCTTTGGGGATGCTGTGTGGAGGGTCTTTTAGAGGATAGGAAGGAGTGAACATGTTATAGGATGGAGGAAACACAGAGACAATGGCAGATCATTCCACAGCCGAGCTGTTGAACAAGAGAATGAATCATAGAAGCGACCCGTTCTCATGTGCAAATGTCAACCGTGTGCAAATGTTGGGCGCGCGTTTGGAGTGTTTCACGCCTATGCACCGGTGCCGAAGGGATCAATGACTTATTAATCTTACATTAAAATACCGGTAGAACAAGGACAGCATTCCCACCTGACGTCTGCCCCAAAGATTGCAATCCGCTTGTTAAGATAGGCGAATCTATCAAACGGACCGCCCGTTTCTGCACAGAGTCAAGAGTTTTTTTCAGATATTTTGGGACTCCCGACCAGAGGTGGCAGCCACACTTGCACTCTACAGGGCGCACTTGCGATTTGTACAGGCTCAGCAGTTGTGTACTATTTATGTGTGCATGTAGGGGTTGGTCACGTAGGCACAAGTCATTATACGTATCGAGGTATACATAAATTCTTGCATTGCAACATATTTGTACATACTTGCATATTGTGTCCACTTTAAAGTGTTTAAAAGGTTTTAAAGTTTTTAAAGTTTCAAGGTTTTAAAACCGTAAGAATTATTGCAGGAAATTAAAACGTACCTTGATGAGGCGACAAATGGCGCCGTTTTGCTCAGTTTCGGAAGCAATGTTAAGAGCACGCTTCTTGCACCGGACATCAAAAGGATATTTCTTGAAGGGTTTTCCGAATTACCGTACAAATTCATCTGGAAATTGGATTCAAATGAGTCAACTGGTTCATATGACAATTTTAGAACATTTTCATGGATACCACAAAACGATATTTTGAGTAAGAATATGCATATCTTCAAAACTGTTAATGCAGTCTAGACTAACTAATTGGATTATGAACTGGACGATGTAAATTTGGTTTAGTAATTATAACAAATTTTGTTCTAACTGTGATACTCCCCTATCCCAAGATTGCATCATATATATGTAGAGGTGGCTGAAGTACTCCGAGTGTAGGTATGTACACATGTTTCATGATAAATCAATACCCGATTGAATCGGCACACTTTTTAAAAGTGTCATAAAGTCATTAAAAGCACGAAAGAAAAAAATAAGAAAAAAAAACCGGAAACCTAATCTCACCTAACCTAATTATTTTATTTTTTATATGTATAAATTAAATTAATAAAAAAATATGTATTATTGATTATGTTAGGTCACAAAGTGTGCCAATTAATACATGTTGATTTATCCAGTCACCATGTATAGGATGACTTCAATGGCTTATCTCTTAGGGTCGGTATTTGAGTTGCTTTTTAAGTTCTTCTTTGAGAGACATTTACGATCGCCAAGTTGATAACATTCCTGATTATACTGAAATACCGATCCTTAGTAAGTCTAACTATGCCAGTTAATTGGATTCTTTTCTGCAATTAGTTAAATTAAGTAACATTTACCTAAACCAAAACTAAACATCTCTGGTACTTAATTTTTTTTCATTACTTATTTTGTCTATCTTTGAAGAAGATAATATTAAGAAATCTCAAATGAAACATGGAACAGTGAAAGACACAGAAAACGAAAAGGTATCAGTAGAATCTGGGAATCGATCCCAGGACTTCTGTATTTCCGAGAGAACCCAGTAACCACTGAGCTAATGAGACCTCTTTATTTTACGTCATTTATATCGACATCATGCTTCAAATTTAAAAGTTAACAATATTATCCTCAATTAATTCCCATATTATTGGCTGTAATAAGTTATCCCAATGAATTGAACTGATTTTTTACTTCGCATTTTACCTGTTTTTTTTACCTGTTGTCAATAATTTGATATTACTTAATAATAATAATATTGGAATTACTTCTATAGCGCCGTTTTTGTGGGAAAATCACCTCAAGGGCGCTTTAAAATTCATTTATATAACATATCACTTGACGTACAACTAATACCTTACACCTAAAATTTATTACTAATGGCTTATAAGTAAGAATTATAACTATTGACTTTCAACTAAGACTTATGGCTAAGGATTACCTACTGAGACTTATAATTAGTGACTTACATCTATGGCTTATAGCTAGTGACTTCCAACTAAAAGTTATAACTAGTGACATACAGTTTAGACTTAAGTAGGTATAACTAGAATACCTTGTACATAGTTAAAACTAATACATATTTATGACCAAATGCATATTTTATATACAATATTGCAAAGTGACTTACAACTATGACTTAAAACTAGAGTTTTATAACTAACATACATATTTATAATATTATTAATACCTGTTATGGTTATTTCTCATGCTGTCAGTGGTAAAGGATACAAAAGTAGAAGTGTAAGAAGTGTTTTTGAAATTAAATAACATAGGTATGAAATAAATCATCTTACTTTTGGTAAAATTTATTTGACAGTTAATCAGTGCGTTATTACTTATGTTTAGTAATAGTTTACCACGAATAGAATATAAAATTATGTATGGTGAAGTTCATCCTTGTTTTGAAATTTGACATACTAACCTCCAAATCTGATTAAAACCGACCTTCCATAGATTTGGAGCGTTTTGGCGGGCTTTGAAAAACTGAAACTCTGAAAAATTATTTTAACTATGAAAATTAACTTTAGAAAACAAAACATAATATACCGGTATTTAAGTTTGAACGTTATGATTGATATTTTTTTTTAAATTGGACTGAGGTTCCTTATTGCAGAGATAAAAAAGACTTAATTAGACTACCTTTCGTAGGTCATCCAAACGTTAAATTGTTCATATTCCAAGGAGGATACCAATCCCTGGTTGAGTCTATTACTCATGCGGTGCCAATGATTGGAGTACCCTTTATCGGAGACCAGTTTCTCAATGTGGAGAAGATTCTTCACTATGAGATTGGCTTAAAGTGGGATCTGACAAGCCTCAATAAGGATCTTTTGAAGCAAAGCATCACTTCTATTATAACTGAGAAAAAGTAAGTCGTTTAATGTTTCCATTAATTAAAATACCAACCACCTATACACATGTATGATACTCCATTGTGTGGGAATATTTTTTTCCTTTTTATTACATCAAAATATGAATGATGTTTCGTAGTCTTGAATAATATACTACATACAATAATATAACATAGAAATAAAATATCTTAATACCAATTCACCACTTATTGTTCTTAGGGGCAGTAAACATCTAAATAAATTAACTGAAATAGGAAATAATTGACATTTCAAAAATGTTGGATAAAATACTAAAGAATACCGTTTTTATTTATTTTTTATCAAATATACAATATCATTAAAAGAAAAAAATCTTAACCCTAGAGTGGGCGCGCCATTGTCAAGTGCGAATAGGAAAATTGGTAGCATTTTACTGTCCAAATAAAAATTGTTTCTTTTTACACCAAAAAAGGTGGGTATGTAATAAATAAAACCTGAACCAGTAGAAATTTTTTCTTTTATATATTTTTTTAAATCACATTTTTTTAAGGAACAGTAAAAAAATACTTTATATTTATACAGAAAAAACTAACCCTCCTTTTCATCTTGAGCACATAATTAAGCTAAATAGCTCTTTCAATACACACATTGCACTACAGATCAAATAATACATAGAGTTGCCTAACACGCAAGGAGAAGAAACCAAACCAAAAAAACTTTACATATCTTACGCCAGAAGTCATCTAGAGTATGCTTCGCAGTGTGGATTCTCTTTGCTCTACATATATGAAAACTATGTCTCCATGAAACTAAAAACTTTTGATCAGCATCGAGGTATTAGAGTATGATTTATAAGAAAATTCATAATATTACAAAAAAAAAAAATCAGATGTCTATTACGAACTACTCGATCTCCTAACACATTTTAAGTTATCAAAAGCAGTACTTATTATCTTTAAAATGTATTTATAAAAAAAAGAAGGCGCAGCGCATTTATTAGATTATGTATCTCGTTTTTTCTGAAAAATCTCTCAGTTTATAATAAAATAATAATCTGTATAATGTCGCTTGTAAATGATTGTTTTGTCGTTTCATAATAAATGATTTATTCTCTAGATACAGAGACAACGTCCGTAAGATCTCATCACAGTTGTATGATTCTCCCCTAACTCCCCTGGAGAGAGCCGTTTGGTGGACGGAGTATGTTATTAGACACAATGGAACCGCCCACCTGAACCCCCTCATTCCGCAGTTGTCATGGGCCCAGTTCCTCTACTTGGACATATTCACCTACTATCTCAGTATTATTCTTATTTGTGCTTTCTTATTGTACTTTGTGTTCAGAATTTTGTATACATGTATTTTGAATCTTTTGTCACCCGGGACAAAAATTATGAAAAATAAAAATGAATAGAGTTTAATATGTGTAATTCGTTTGTGTGATCTCGAAACATTAGTTTTTTTTTATAACCAAGGAGAGATCTTGGCAATTTGAAAAGGTAAGTAAACATTTTATTGATTTCAGCTTTTCTATTTTTTGCCAGGAACAGGAGGAAGAGCCTGGGGCGCATTTGTGTATGTGAATCTAATATTTGGAGTCCGGTTGACATTTAATGTCAATGGAAAAGCATATGTGTTTTGTTTTTGAGATGTTATGTATTAACAGACTATTTCTCACTCACTTTCCTCATTCCTTTCTTGGCAAGATTGCATGCCCCTTCCTGAGAAGAGGCTACAAATATAATAACTATATCATTAGCAAAGGTGACTATTTGGCCATCTTCCGGTTTGAAATTACAAATATTATTTATTTATACCGGAAAGAGTATCGGGCCCAATATACAGCCCTGAAGCACGCTGTAATCAACATTTGTAGAGTCAATCTCAATATGCGGCTAACGCGGATTCTTTGTATGTGATTGGATAGATGGCTTTGGACGCTTTCTAGCGGAAGACCTCTGATACCCAATACCTTCTAGTTTTTTTAGAAGATTTTATGTTGAAATACTGTTGAATGCTTTGGCAAGATCTATAAAGACACCGATACTTCGACTCTTATCATTCAGACTTTTTGAAATATACTCGTATTTAGTGAGAGTAGCAATACCGTCTCATGTGGACCTGCCGCTTCTAAAGTCGAACTGGTTGGGGGAGTAGATGCGTTTAGTTTAAAGATACCTCTCTAGTCTATACTTGACTAGTTTCTCCAAAACCTTTGAGATAATAGAAACAAAATGAGATATGGCATTGAAGCGTGCTGACTGTCGTCGGGCTACGACCGGATACACGGACTATCAAAACGGCGGAGCCAATGAAACTTTTGCTTTTGTTGTGTAGGTAAATACAAAGTGCGTAGATGCGATTTGTGGAAACATAGGTGAATAATATTGGCGACTTTTTTATGGGCGCGGTTTCATGCTAATAATGGTTCATGGGTATCCCTCGTTTCTTTATCTGTGACAACGCGTTCATCCCAAAAACTAAATTTATTTATAATTTAAACGCATTTGTTTTAAGCCAGTTCAGTTCAATCGGTTTTAGAAGTACCCTTCAGAAGTAGTCCTTCGTCAGGACTATATTAAAACTAATATAAGATACACAATAATGACAGACATCCGAATATTAAGATGTTGGAGTGGGAGACAACCAAAGGGGAAGGGGTAATAGGGTTTTTTCCGGAAGAACCGAACCACTGGAAAAATATCCAGAATGGGACTATACGATAATTAATATTTTCTAATTTCAAGTGCTTTTAAATTATGTAGTTTTTTTGCCTTTATTATTACGGTGAAGAATTTGAACCCGTGTATCTTTATTAAAAAGCCACAAAGTAAATGCTTTTTACGAATTTGTAAATGTATTTAGTCCGGTCCAAAGCACTAGTATTCTCTCAAAGTAATATCGACATTGTGCGTCTTTCGTCGATGTTAGAATGAGAAAAATGTCGTATAATATCAAAAATAGTTTCAACAAAGGGAACCCAATCATGCGCCGAGAATCATCGTGATTGCGTGCTAATGTCCGAACCCTTTCTTCTTGACGTTTTGACATTACCATTTGGAGTCCCATTCCTCCGCAAGGAGCCTACGACAGGAAAGTTATTATCTTTACGTTACGATGATTGAGAAAGGAATCGTGGAACTGTCACGAGTGATAAAAGTCAAATCCAGTGGCCAGTAGACCGGACTCTGGCATTAGAGCAAGAACCTTCTGGATATGTTACCTTGCTCCCAAATTTTACGACTAAAATTTTATGAACTCCCGTTGGATTCAATTTATGCAACTACTGTTTTTAAAATGATGTGCGTCCCTATTTAAAGTAATGGACACCCAGTAAAACACAAGTAATTGGCGTATTTTCATTAGTACATTGATTTTTTTTTTTAAATTTCATTTCTATAATCTTAAGAACTAAACCACTTACAGACTTCGAAAATAACCAACAATTTTTCATTTAAGGATGGGATGGGGAGGTAAAGAATGAAAGAAAATATAATTCGATTGATCAAAAAGTATTATGTGTGAGAATAGTTAATTTACTATTTGATGGTGTAACTGGAACAACAGGTATGGAATTAAATTAAATTCCTTTGGCGCTGTCACGTATTCCCGTATTTTGGGATAGAGTATTGTTTCTGTTGGAGCCTAACCAGAGCTACTATACTACAGAAGGTTCAGTGTATCCCAAAGCAAGGTTAGGCAATAGGTATAGCCACCTATCTTCAGTATTGCGCAACATACATAATGTGCAATGACTCGTCCTAATCCATTGAGCGTTGTGTTTATGGTAGACCGATGTTTAATGTTACTAGTTAGTAGAACAATAGATACACTTTTAATTACAATGCCTATTCCTTATTTGACCAATTCATCACGCGAATGACCTTCTTCGTGTAATTTCTGCGAAAGCATGTCAATCTAAATTCAACATTTTAGAACAGTTACTTAAGCATTGGCCTTGAAAATTTCATGGTAGAGTAGGTGTGTTTAAATTAGCAGTGGCGTGCAGAGAACGATTTTTGTAACTTTAGAGTGAAAAAAGTTTTCGGTTGTTTTTCAATCGACATTGTACACGAAAAAAAAACAGTTCGTATGCTATTTGTAGTTTTTTTAACTGACACATTTGTGACATTTTTGGTGACACAATTTGCTGTACGCCACTTGTAGTCTATTAATGTATTTTTTTAGACCACATCAGTATTAGGTGACGTAGCGGTAGTCACTAAAATATGTGAAAATTCTAGAGACTGTATTACTGATTTTTCAAAAATAATGATACGTTGAAATTCGTTAAAAATTTTATTTTCAAATGCAACTATTACTTTTATTTGTGACCACACACAGTATTCACTGGTTAATTCCACACTTGAAATATTACACAGTATTTTTCTATTTATACGTGCATCTTTTAAAAATAAACCATCTCCTACTATTAATCAAGGTAGGCAAAATATTTAAAAAAAAATGCATTCTCATCCACACTACGAGTAAAACCCGCTTTCATTGTACCTTCCTGTCCTGCCAACTCAATCGTGTTCCTCAGGATTAAATCTTATTTAAAAATAATTCGCCGCTCTTTTTTGGAAGCAAAATTTCTTCATCCACTGAAAAGGGTTCATCAAATCGAATCTTTTCAGCATTTCGGATACCCAAAAGGGGTTCCTAGGTATTCCACGCATTGGAAGAAGATTTACTTCATTGTCATGGTGATTTATTTAATTTGAAGTTTAAAAAAATGTTCTAGAAAATTAATTTAATCAATTTTCATTAAGGTAGGTAAAAAAGGCGAAATATTTAAAAAAACAATCCTTTGGTAAATATACGATTGAGAAAAAATAATTATTTCATGATGCATCATATTTGTGTATGTGCTATATGGACATTTTATGATTGGAGATGGAATATAGATGGATTGAAAATGATTAGTTTATATATCTTTTTTAATTACGGGTTATTTTTTTTGCTTAGCGTTATACTTCGTAGGTAGTTTTTAGTATTTACTGAGATCCCACGTAGCTACAAGGACTAAAAAATGATGTATAAGTGTGTTTAATTTTCGATCGTGTAAATCTTATTTAACGGTTATTTTATTTCTGCCGTATTACGTGTCAAATTAAATTTTATGAAATTGATTTTTTGTTATCTACGATGTTAACTGTATTTGATTGCTTTAATACGCGAAAGTGCCAGTTAAGATGTTAACATTGTTAACACATTCAATTCATTTTTTACTATAAAAAAACAAATACGTTTAAGGAAGATGAATCTAACGTAACCTGACCTAACTATGAACATAGGTGTTAAAATCAAAGCTTTCTAAGAGTTCATTAATAATAGTCACGCTTTTTTTGAAAACCTTTTCAAAACAAAAACCATTCTTCAACCTCTTCTGTTAGTGACTTCAAAAATTGCAAACCTTACTTTGGAAATTATACCAAGAGTCATTCTTTGTCGAGGCACCGCACTATAGTCGAGAAATTTAAAAAAAGGGTCTGTGTAGTGTATAGCGTTCGCGTCATAAGCACAAAAGCTCAAAATTGAAAGTGGTAGTCGGGCCGCCCGCGGCTGTTTGAACCACTACGCCCTCCACCCCGGCCCGCGGCGATCCGAAATGCATATTAGTTGCATTTTCAAACGGCAGAGGTAGTTAGGAGTTGGAGGTTTAAGTTTTAAGCTACCGGAGCCAAAGTTACAAAGTAATAATACTGACATCAGTTTTGTGCTTTTAGTACCTATTTAATTATTTGCTTTACTGCGTTTTTTCGTGTTGAAAACAAGCCCTGCAGATATAAATCAAACGCAGAAATTAATAAATAATTTATTTTAATTAAAACAAAATAACTTTGTATACATCGCTTTATTAATATACAATATTACTACATGTTTCGTGAGCGATGCTAACATCTTCAGGTATCAATGTATACTGAAGTTAACAATTAATTAAATAAATAATTATTAAGAACACCCTTGGATATTGAAAGAAGGGTGAATGCAGGAAACTCCATTAACGGAGGACTGAACGCGGTTGGCGCAAACAAAAAGTTGTCCAAAGAAGCGAAGCTAGCAGTCCACAATGGAGTGCTGATACCAACCCTGATGTATGGCAGTTAGGCATGGAACTGGCAGAGGAAGGACGAAAGTAGACTGAATGCTGTAGAAATGAGATCTCTGAGACGAATGTGTGATAAAACCATGTGTGATCGTATGAAAAATGTTGAGATTCGTAAAGAATGCAAGGCTGATGTAAGCGTAGTGAGCAAGATCAAGAAAGGGCCGCTTAGATGGTTTGGGCATGTCGAGCGAATGAACGAAGAGAGGAGTATAAGGAGAACATATGACGCGAATGTGAATGGAAGAAGAAGCCCGGGACCTCCGAGGAAGACATGGCACGATCAAGTGAATCAAATACTTGAGTCTGGCCATGTCAGAAGTCGGAATAACGGAAGAGAATGTATGAGACGTTGTATGAATGTGAATGAAGCAAGAAGTGTATGCCAAGATCGAGTTGTTTGGCGGTCCGTCCTATCTGCCTACCCCTGTGTGGAAACGATGTGATGGTTATTTAGTTAGTTAGTTATGAACACCCTTACAAAATATATGAATATTTATTCGTTATTAAAAGAACATTGTTAGCAGCGAAATGTTTAAAAAAAAAAAAAGTACATAATTTAGATGTATATTGTCTAGTATAAAGGGGTTGTCTTTTGACAATATATATAAATAGTACCTACTCCAAGAAATGTAGGGAGGTATTTACATGTATGTCTCCAGTTTAGTTTTCGTAAGGGATCACTGCTCTTCTATTTACTATGACCTAATATTGTCATTTCAGGCAAGTAGAGTGGATGACTTGTTTGTGGAAATAAAGGGTAATGAACATCATACTGCAAATGTTTGTTAATCACTGAGGTGTAAATTGGGATGATTTTATTTGCCGGGAATTCAAAATAATGTTTGTTCCTAATTGTTGCTTGATGGTAAAATATTACCGCATGGATATGAACGCATGTTACATTATATTATAAGTCGCTCAATTAAGATGTTTCATTTATCCATATTATTTGAATTTTGCGTGTTAGGTTATATTGATGAGTCGTATTCGTGCATTTTTTTACCATCTGGAGATCTGCAGCGTCTGTTAAGCGCAGTAGCATTCCTGGAATTTTACAAATTCACACGATATTCTCATGGAATATATCGTTGTTACAGTACAAAGATGTACTAACGAGCTCATTTATCAACTCAGATATACTTACTGTGGCTGTTATTTTTTAAATGGATTATTTAACACAAAATATTATACATACCTCTATCTCTACCTGGTGTAATAAGGTATTTAACATTTAAATATTTAATAGTAATGTTATAAACTATTTGAATTTGAAATAATATTAAGTTGGTTTCATGTAATTTTTTTTTACTTTCTTCAGTCCATACGATTTTTTTTTATTTATATGAATACCGCACAAGAGTCCCAACTGCTCCCAACCCTCTGGAGCCAGTGAGACTATGGCATCCCCAATTGGGGAATGTTGTGAGGCTGAGGGTATTGGGAAGTAGAAGAGGAAGGTGGGGAAATACCTGGCTATTCAGATCTGGTCACCAAACACGGCTAAAAGCCATTTTAAGCAACGTTTCAATTCTGAATGGTGGTCTTTCACCAGAGCGATACTGATAGTATCTTCCACTCTGGAACGTGCGCAAATATTATATATATTATTTTTAAATGACTTAATTGTGAAACAGCACAAATTAATTAAATAAAAATTACTTGCGCACGCCGGGATTTGAACCCGCGACCTTCGGATTCGTAGTCGAATGCCTTACCTCTCGACCATGGAGGCCGTCTATTTATAGCATACCTTCATTAGACGCTTATTCTTGCTTATTTCCAGATATTCTTGATGTTTATCTTTATTATTATACATGCTCATAAGGGATCTTTATCTCTTATATATTTTTCACGTTACAGTCTATGTCATATATTTTATGTTATACTATGTAAGAGCAGAAAGGTGTTAATGATAAAAAAAAACTAATTGTAATTAACACGCACAAGACCCAATTTCAGTTACGTGTGCAGTCCGATGAACAAATTACTTTTATCCATACTACTCTTATCGACTTCGTAGCTAGTTACGTGATTTATTTATATTTTTTCATAGACTGTTAAAGAAACTAAAATAACCAATCAGTAATTTTTTTGTTGTTGTTATTTAGTGCGAGTTGTGACTGACGGTGACAGTAAAATTTCAATCTTAACTTTATTTACAGTAAGTATTATAAGGTAAAATACTTGGGTGTAAATTTTGGCAGTTCGTTAGACGCTCCAATTGTTTGCTTTAAATAAAATATTTCGAAATCACACTACTTGATAGTCAAATTGTAACTTTTATTTTGGAAATATAATTGGAATTGACCTTCTAGGCACATCATGGTAGCTACCTAACACCACTTTTTAGTACTAACACGAGAGCATCTCCATAATTTTTGTGAAATATATTATATGCCCCCTTAAAATATGTGCAAAATGTTATTTTCATTACATTCGATGGGTGGCTTTAGATCATTTCATGCATGAGCCGAGAAAGCTCCCAAATATTACGTCACAATATTATATAAAGGGAATTTAATCTTTCTATAGGACCCTGGGGGAAAGTACCGAGATAAAAAATTGCACACAACTGCTATCGATAGAGTGGAAGTCAGTTGCAGATGCCGGGCACTCGCGACACGTGGCGAGACGCGTGGCAAATAGATTGGATGGGGGAGTTTTGACGAAGGATCGAACGGGGATCGCTTAATAAGCTGACGGAAAAAAAAACAATGAACCCGAAAAGAGGAAGTGCGTGTGAACCAAGAGGCATGTTGTATAAAATTGGGTGTGCAAGAATGTACACAAATGCGAAAATGAGTAAAAATAGATTGTGATACCTGTGGTACCAACTAATGCAAAAGGCTTCGGAACCGTAAGAATTTTGCAGACGCAATACAATGTGCAAATATTCATAAACAGAAGCAAAGAAAATGATTTGTGGAAAAGGTGCTTCGATGATGTTCTCGACTTTTTAATCCTTGATAAATGTAGGAAGCAGCGTGAAATATTTTTTTAGGATTTTAGTTCTAGGTGTTTAGGCTAACTGTCGATGTTATTCATTACATTTTAAGTATGTGTAATGTCCATTACCTATTTTAATTATATTTCTTGTATATCGTAGGTACCTGCAAAGTTCAAGGTGATCCACAATATAATATATGTCAAAGTATGAAAAGATTTTTTTAAATACCTTTTTTTTAATATTATCTCTCTCTGAAAGTGAGTTCCAATACAATCAACAGATAGGTTGATTGCATTGATAGGTGATAATCTAACTTCCTGTCACAAATGAAGTTATGTGATTTGGAAGCTGGAATTTCTGTTAAAAATTTTACGAAATTGAAACGCAACAAAAAAATTCGCCGTAAAATAAAAAAATAAAATAAAAACACAATAACAACAATAGTTATAAAAACTTCTAACAAATTAAATAATACCCACACTACATACAAGCACAGCTTTTTATGTGGGTTCATCTTTAAATTGAAATGAAGATCCAAAAGTACATATCATATATATTATTATAATGAGTTTGCTACAATATCAACACATTAATTACTACCTTTTATCATTTACATATTCTTAAATAATTAATAATTACTTTTAAAAAAGTTTCCCTCCTTTTACACGACTAATCTTATGAAATATCTTATAATAAATATATTATGCATTGTAAGAAATAATAGGTTTGAGGTATCATTCGAAATCCTCCACTTCCAAAATAACTGAAGAAATAATCACCAAAGTGCCAATGACGTTGTTGTTTTGTGCAAGCGGTATAGATTATTAAGTAGACAAATTCGTTAAAATTGTTATGAATTTTCAAGCAAAAACCCCCAAGTAGTCGCAATAAAAAAACATAATTATTTTACGAGCAAAATGAACACTGCATACAGCGAAATTAAAAGCCATAGATAATAAAAAGCGAAAAAAACCTTATTTAATTATAAGTTGGGCTCGAAAACTGCATGTGTGATGTCAGAAGCAGTGATACCAACAGAACATTGTGTTTTGATGGTACGGTTTTTAATTCACTTTTATATAACGATTTATAAAATCTACGTATAATTACATACAATGAAAGTTATATATTCAGAATCGGCATTTGCTAATCTATACGAATATATTTTTAAACCCATTATATTTTTCACTGGAGTTCCTTATTGTAAAATTTAAAGATGGTATGCAATTTAATATTTATTATGCAAAGCGTGAGAACACAAAACGATGCACAAAATTCCTGCTCGCAACCATAAAGTTTAACAATAATTCGTAAATATTGGTTTCGTGCAGCGTAGGAATGTTAAATACATACATACTTGTAGTTTCAGTCATCTCCGTAGCAGAACGGTAAGTAATTGGAGATACTAATAGTTGAATTAACGAATAGTCAGATACTTCCCAAACTGTCTCTTTCCATTACGCCCTTTTTAGCCTCACAACGTTACTCAAGTGGGGATGTCATCCACCCCACTGGCGTTGGCTTGTCGGGACATTTGGGCGACATCACATCAAATCTGAGTAAACAATGATATTTAATTTTTATTCAACACTGTGCACTCCTGAACGGTCTATCAAATCTGTGTACAAAAACCGCCCCTCATCAAATGACAGTCGATGATAAAATATTTTGCGCGCGGTGGGAATCGAACCCGACACTTTTAGACTATTTATTTCTAATGCGTAGATCATTTCACCTGGAGCACCTCGAAAGCCGACCTATTTTTTTATTGTTGTGCTTCTGTAATTTGATTGGATCTGATCGTGCCGCTGAGTAGATGGGAACCATTGAATTGAATTCCTTTACTCTTTTTAATGCAAATTTTGATTTTAAAATAAGTTTTCGGCGAGGTACGTGCTTACGTATTATATTACAAAAAGGTAGGTACATACTCGTACCTACGCACTAATTTACTAATGAAAAATATTTTTTATTGTAAAGGTGGCCTACCCACGTTATTAAAATTTTGCAATAAATGTTTACCTGTTTACCTTCAGCCAACGTTTGTTTTTGTTTCGTCTACTTCACAATATTAGCCCTCTCCAGATCAAGTTCAAATGCAAAGGTTATTCATCGAAAGGTAAAAAATAATCCATTTTTATTTTCCCCTTAACAGTGGGATATCCTCTTTCCTTTTTATGAATTGCCGGTGTCTTACGAGGAAAAAGTTGTCTCGCAGCTGTGTACAGAATATTAGGGTTCACATCCCGGACTGACTCGCACGGACGGCCGACAGATGTCGCTAGTTACGCCGAACTACGTGCGGCCCAGTGACTAGAACGATGCGGCCAGACATACTGGAATAAACGCGTTTTACCGCTTCTAGCATTCTCAGTTTTCGTCGTACCTACGAGGTGTGTTCAAAAGAAAAGGTGAATTTTGAATTTTCGTGGGCTTTGTACATTTGATTATCGATTTTTTTTTATGTTGGTAAACATATGTTAGCATTATCAGCCATTTTGGATGAGTGGTTTGTTTTTGACAACTGGAAAGGTTGGTCACGTTTTTGGGTGTTCTTCGATTTTTTATTTAGTTTCGTTTTCTGAGGCATCATCAGTCCGATTGAAGTGAAATTTTAGATTTGCTTGTTTTCTATGTCCTTATCAGCATTTCTGCAAAAAATCCAAAAATAGATGTTTTTCGATTTTTTACTAAATTTTTTTTTGTAAAAAATCGAAGAAAAAACTAAACGTGACTAACCTTTCCAGTTGTCAAAAACAAACCACTTATCCAAAATGGCTGATAATGCTAAAACATGATAAACATATGTGTACCAACATAACAAAAAAATAAATCGATAATCGAATGTACACAGGCCGCGAAAATTCAATATCCACCTTTTCTTTTGAACACACCTCGTACATAATAATAAGACGGAATAAAGTAATCGTTTTTCATAGCCTTCGTTTTATTTTACGTAATATTATAAAAATACTCAGATGTTTCAAATCTTCAATGTCACACACCATGGATTACATTCATTCCAATAAAGCGGACTAAATACGCAAAGTAGTCCTTCTAATGGTACCTAGTGAGAATGTCCAAATAGTCCATATACAAAAGCAAATACCTTTTCCCTGCCTTAAACGTAAGTTGCCTGTTATGTATAATTTAATTAAAAAAAATTATAAAACAAATTGGGTAAAAGCACTTTCGTTGTACAATTGTAAAGATCTCGGTATTTAAAAAAAATTGAAAATTTCAGGGAGTTACGATAAAATTCTTTACAAACTTACTAGCAAGCATGAAATTAATACTAATTAAGTAATATTGTATATTAAACAAATTTCTGGGGGTGTATAAATAATTGAGTGATTGTTTTATTACATTTCAAATCAAATAATTCAGCATACAATATCTGATTCAAATTACGTAAATTTGTCGTTGCAACAGAAACCTAGATTATTTTCTGTCTGTCTCGCTTGAAGCGGTAATCTGTCGACCAACCGACTATCATGACCCTGTAATGACTAAAATATTAGCGTGGTCACAGGGCAGGTAAAAATATCGCAGGGCCCAGTAAAGGTAAAAGGTTCTACGCGGGACAAAAAATGGCCGTTTACTGTCTGCCGCCGCTAAATTATCCTCTTTTTTATTGCATACCTGTGCTGTATTTTGCATTGTCGAATTTTTATTATTATTGCCGTACCCATACAAACAACCCCATCTGTCGGGGCAGTCGGACAACTGTTAAGGGAAGGCTGCCGGTTACGTTATTACGGCCATGACTGTCAGTTTCACAACAGTTCCCATTGTTCTAATCCACCCTATATTAGTTTATTTCTTTTATTGTGAGATGTTTTTATGGCCAGGAACATACAGTCGTTTGCCGCGGGAGCTGATTGTGTTACGCCAACTTTCATACGGTTTTATTATTATGAAATATCTTTATCGACAAAAATTTATCAATTATGAACATTTTTACCGGTACTTACATTATTTAATTACGTTAAATCAATTATTGTTATTTAGTCAGAAATTAATCAATTATTGTTGTCGGAAATCCCAGACGATTATTATTGATTTAAGGGGAAAAAAGTCTTAAAATAGCACCCAAAAATACTAAATTTGTAGTCTGCCAACGCAAGAAATACTATGAATTATTTATCTGTAGATTTTACATGTAGTTATAAGTTTTCAAAAGACAAACATGTTCGAATTTTAATATGTTAATTCTTTACGAATTACTGAATGCAATTTTAAGTAAAACATTCGAAAATCCCTTAGTACTAGTTTTCAAACCGCACATATTTTCAGGTATTTTTGTATATATTTCATAGAAATAAAAAAAAAATAAAAAAAACAGATTTTGCCCTTTAAAACCTTATATATTTTCTTGACTGCTCGTATAAATTTTCCAGATAAATCATACGTGATTTTGCTTTAGTTAGCAACCCACAAAGTGATGTTTAGAGCCGTTTTTGAGAGCTGGCCCATGAGATTTACGTTAATACATACCAGAGACACAAATAGCATTTGAAAAATTATTTATTTTTTTACTTCCATCCAATTTGGAACACTACACCTTTTTTACATAAAAAAATACTTGGCTTTTTGCCCAGTTTTCCAATTCTGTGGTGAATTTTTTGATAACGTACCGAGCACCTTCCTATGCTTTGTTGCGAGCAAATTAAGTTTCAATATTCACGGCGCTTCATTTAGTTGGAGAAGAGATTACTGATTAACTGATTACTAATTTCAGGTTTCTCCATAATTATGTTTCACACACCTGCTACTTTATAACCGGAGATATATTAAACAACACATAAAATTAAGGCCAAAGTTAACTAAGCAGCTCTTTTCACGTTAATCCGATAACGCCAACTTGGTTTTAACTTTCGCCAAAGTGATTAGAGTCGAAAAAACACCCCCAATTTCGTCAATCCATTTTAGCCGTATTCGGGGAAAATCTTCGTCTGTATGGGTTCTAACGACTAATAGAACTGAGCAATGGATTAATTAAATGTTTTTTGTGATTAATTCGTAGAACTCCATATATTTAACTAAATTTAATAATGTTATTATTAAGCATTTTAGTTTTTATTATTGTGACAGCTGTTTCGGCGTTCAAAGCCATTTTAAAACTGTAGTTAATCCACATTGAAACGACTTCGAATGACTGATCGATTTTCACTTAAGTGTCTAATAAGACTAATGAGTGATATTAGTTAATACCGTTTAAAAAGTGTTTTATCGTTTATGTAAAATAACGTTGGTTGTAAACTGATAATAAATATTGAATATAATACTAATTTCCCAAAAGACAATTATTAATAAAAGGGTAAAAATTTTCCGCAACCTAAGGATCTTCAGGATCATCGGCTAACCGAGGTAAATCAATAGTTTAAAAAATTCTCATTTGGCAAATCACAGCGGGTCCGAAGGTTATAACAACAGCTCATTGGTAGCTAGCTCTCACTTCGCCAGATGCTCATTGAATCTCTAAATAACATATTTTAAAATTCCTGTGGTAGTGATTTCTTTCTTATATTAAAACAGTACATTTTTAAAACATTTCGAATGTCAGATTTGATGACCGTATACCTATACTCGTTGTCCCTTTCTCTCCAAATAAAAACAACCATGCGTAAGAATTAAACAAGACGAAAGGCTGTCGAAAGCGTATGCAGTACATATTCACCAATGCACACTGAGTATATATGGTATGTGTTGTTCGCCTCAACTCTAATTGCACGACCCATAAATACTGAGTTGAGAGCACGATCTCCAAAAAAATCCGTGTTCATAAGTACTTTGTCTTTATCATATAGAACAATAGTCCGGAGACAAATGTCTTGTAACTAGTAATCTCTAATCTATAATGAATTCAAGTGAGCCTCGTGAGTTCGTACCTCTGTTTTTAACATTGGGAGGGTGAACCTATATAGATACTAGTGAGATCTGTCGTCCACTCTATGAATAATTTACATCAGTAAATACTAGAGACGTTTGTGAAAAATATCATATATAATAATAATAATTTAATTGATTTACCTAGCAGCAAGTAACCATTTTACAGATTTACTCAGAGTCGTTGATTTCCCACCAATTAAACATTTCTAAATAAACCTTAGGTACATCACAAAGCCGACTCAAAGCGTAAGACAGAGGACAGATTTTGCTCCTTAACGCTTGTACCCAAATTACCGACACAAAAACAAGAAACAGATACTTTTAGCAAGACCGAACATTATTCAGTCTGTCGCCGGTCACGATCGAATGCGTTTTGTCTTATTTATTTTTTGTTCATCCCGACCATTATTCAACCCGTCGAGGATAACCGCAAGATATGATTTGTCGAACAAGAATTGGTATGCTCATTTTTCCATTCTTCATTTATACTTCCATTAACGTTGTTTCATTTATAAGATATTAACAAAACTCTTCATTTGTTACAGCTTAGAGTCTAATAAAAATAGCAGTAATAATACGTATTTTCCATAGCGTAGTTTTGTGACGGTTCGCCTCAAGTGTGCTTTACACTAACTAACCTAACCTAATATAATTAGAAAATAACAGATATACTAAAACTAATAATATTTGCAAGTAATCTTCCACCAATTTAATTCGGAGTCCCACAGGGAAGTGTTCTTGGTCGGATTTTGTTCCTCATATATATAAATAATCTTTCTAACTTACCCATAGCTGGAAACTAGCCTAGTACCTAGTCGTCTTTGTATTGTTATTTTTTCAATCTTATAGTATAATGTTACATTAAAAAACCAAATAAAATGAGCTTTGTTTGCAGTGAATATGTTCAAAAAGTACAATTTTTTTATAGCTTTTTGAAATCACACTACTCATGATGATACACAGGAACCTTCTGTGCATAACTATATTTAAACGAACACGCCAACCGGTTTAGGTAATAACCAGGTAGTTTTAAAAATACTCAGCTACTTTTTATAGCACCAATGTTGTGAAATATCACACTAGGGGCGCGGAAAAAAAATATCAATTTTATATTTGCACGCACGAACGTAACATAAACGTAACACGAACGTAACCTGTTATAATAATAACAATAAGCGTTTTTCTCGGTATGTGAGGAGGTCAGTGCATTCCCACACATTCCATAAAAAGTATACATATATTGGATTTAAAAAAATAAAATAGTAGGTGAATTACTGAATAAGGTAACATAAACATTTTAAATACAAAAAAATAAGAAATAAACAAACGAAAATAAAGCCTTTAGGGAGCTGTGGTATATATGTTGTGGGGGCCAAAGTCTTTTTCCAATATGCGTCAATTCTGGAGGCTGGAATGAGGCGGGCTTCCATGATGGGGATATTCCCGGAACTGTTATCCTTTCCCTCATTCCTCCTACCCAGGATCTTATAAGGGCTGCGATACTGGGAACTCGCCCCTCCATGAACATACTGGAAGTGCTGCAGTATCTGGGGAGGCCAAACATTATGCGGAAGGCGTTATTGTATTGGACACGACGACTATGTATACTGCTTTGAAAATTGTCTAAAGTTCGCATGTATATAGCGTTGCGCAGAAGGCAGGGAAGAGTGTCATTTTCACAGCGGTACTGCAAAGGCGAAATTTTTTGCGAGCGTGTTCGCTTTTAGGCCGAGAGCTATCTTTGTCTATCACTATTATAATGACAGATATACTTTGTAGTATATCTGTTATTTTACAAATATATAAGGTTGGGTTAGTTAGTGCACTAGAGGTGAACCTTCACAAAACTGTGCTATAGAAATTTATTCTTAATATTAACTGTTTCAGATGCCGGACGTATTGCTAGTGTTTCTCTGTTTCTTCTCTCACCACTTCTTCAATAATGCCTATGACTCAATGAAATAATTTAATTGATTAATCTTAAAATTAATATTTTAACCCGTAGCAAGATATTCTATCCAATTTTCTATGGGAAAAAATCACTTTCATGCAAATTAATATTTTAACCCGTAGCAAGATATTCTATCCAATTTTCTATGGGAAAAAATCACTTTCATGCAAATCATGTTAAAGAGCGCACGTTTGAATGTATTTGTCCACACCGATAGTAGTTCAAACTGATTTGAACTAGATTGGAACGCCCGCCTCCAGTCTCCCCTTACCCCGCAGTAGCCCTACGATACAGTACACCACTACACAAGGAAGAATTTCTATAAAAAAGATTTACCTGTACATAAGTTGAAAAGATAATTGATTGATGTAAGTACTACAAGACTTATAATTTCTCAGAAACATTACCTTTTTAATAGTGTTCAACCCTTCCATGTCGGTGCTGTGAGCTGATTTGACATGCCTCTATATATCATTGTCTCTGTAAACGTACTAAAGACAGAGTTTAAATTTTAGGTATTTCTCATCAATACAGTTATGTATTGGATAACACAATTATAACATAAAATTATTAATCGAACAC
Organism: Halesus radiatus; assembly: GCA_022606495.2. Taxonomy (NCBI): domain Eukaryota; kingdom Metazoa; phylum Arthropoda; class Insecta; order Trichoptera; family Limnephilidae; genus Halesus; species Halesus radiatus. The sequence continues at coordinate 45,901 of JAHDVE020007175.1, read as the reverse complement.
ACCAGAAAACAAAAACAAAAAAAATGTGAAAAAATCGATAAAAAAATTGTTAATGTGTATACGTATGTCTGCATGCGTTGATAATTAGCCAAGCGGTTCGGTAGTGAGCGATAGGGGTATGGGGTTTCGCTTACCGTACCACGATGCGCTGTTATCCGTAGGCGGTTTGCCGGGTGTAATGGACGTACCATGCGTTTAATGCGTGGCCGATATTTTTTATTCGTTTTCAGTACTTACATATAATATTTTAATTGTTTAAAGATTTACTTACTATTAATGGAATGATTTACATAGGCAATTAATAAATGGAAACTATTCATTTTTATTCAACATAAAATTCTCAATCTTTTCTTGTACACTGAGTGTACAGCACCGGAGCCCAAGGGATTTTCCGGTACCGTAAGGGAAGGGTTAATAAACAAGCGAAATATATTGTTTTTATATTACTGTATCTATTGACAAAACATCTATAGGGAATACTATTTTTGTATTGTTACGGCGAAAAATAAAGAGAAAAATAAAGCAATTTTCGGATGATTTATTTCTCAATCAAAAGCATATCATTTGATTTAGAGTGAACATGCGTCAAACGAGAACTCGTGCGACTAATTCCATAAACACATTTTTTATAGAAATCGAAAGATGAAACGCTCTGGCGCTCGTGACAAATGTCCGGAAATGGCGTTTTTTTCCTTTCAGAAATACAGACCGATGAAATTGCCCTTCAACATGGAGACAATTAAACTCCACGACCATAATCTCTTTGTTTGGACATCGAATATCATATTCTTGACGGAAGAATTAATAAACGTCCATTTCATATCTTTCATTAGTTAAAACATGACTAACTTTCGTACCCGGCTCCGTCAATACTTTTGCCAACGTAAATCGTTTCCTTCAATACTTATACAGCGATGGCGTGCATTGCTCTATGTCCAAAGGTAGCCTGTGCGTAGTTTTTCAACTTTGGGTACTGGCGGGTACAAAAATTATTCGCAATGAAAGAGGTATGTTTCACAGTTTTAATACAAACAGTATGCGGATATTGCGGATGCATGGTTTTGTGTTATGTATCCCGCAAAAAAAAATAGATTGAGGATGTCAAATGTATGGCCAAAGGTAGGTTGTAATCAAAATGTATAAAATGATCAAAGAAAAACAATTTATTCAAATTGATCGTTAAATTAAAAATGATTCCAAGAATTTTGAATTAATATAATTGATAAAAGAAATTCATCGTGTATACTATATTCTAATTTATTTTAATGGTTCGTTATTCTTAGGGTAGGCACAGGTTTTTAGCCTTTCTAGACTGCACGCCACTATTATATAGGGTATAAAGACACATACCGGACAGAATTTAACCAGTGATTCCTGAGCATTCATGGAATAAAAAATTAGATGATATTTTGCTGCCCGATGACATTTAAAAAAAATAAAAAACGAGAAAAGATATAAAAAAAAGATAGATAAAAATTAGAAAAGATACGATAGGTTATATCTAGCTGCGATACGTACGATTATTTTTTGTTTTTAATTAAAGTGACATCTATGAAGCAAGAAATGTACGCCAAGATCTAGTTTTTTGGTGGTCTGTTTTCTCCGCCAACACCTGTGGGGAAATGGGGTGATGGTTAGTAAGTTAGTTAGTTAAAATCCGTTACTTCGCACGTGCGTACGTATGAAGGTATACAAATGTAGTGTATACGATGTTGACCAATGATGACCACGAAGATTCATTGCAAGCATAAGTAAATAATAATTAAAACATTATCAAAAGTATTCCTTTTTGTTATAAAAAACCCTCCATTAAATTTATTCCCATTGTAACGTTCCATGAAAACCACGATCTCTTACTTCATGTACCTTCTCTTCCCCCTCCCCTTCTACTCTTCTCCTAAAGTATAATTTGTAAGTCTAACATGTTTTATTATAACAATAAAGTGGCTAAAACAAAGTTCTGTTATTTATATATAGTCTGAAATATTAATTAATGTAGAAGAGTAGAGCTACAGTGTATTGAATCTTTATAAGAAGACACTAAACCATTTGAAATTGTGTTGGCGTTTTGAAACCGCCCTGTAAATAAATTAATATAATACGCTGAACGTTGTGTGCCGTTTTTTTCAAAAGGACAAAGAGGGAGACAGAGAACCTCCGTTCTTGTAATGGACTATTCAAATGAGCTTCCGTCCATATTCAAATAAGTTAAAACCATGAATAAAAAATTACCCCTCCCTCATTTATAATTTCTCTTTTAAAATAAATTCAAAGTCCAGTTCTGTACAGATTTTGCATTGCGCCTGTCTCGATCAAAGCAAATAACATATCGGGTGAATCGTTGAATTATTTTTATGTTCCGACAATATTGACGTGAAAAATACGGTATGATTTTTTGCTAATGGATGTCTATTAGTCAACAAATCAAAGAGTTTTTCAATAATATATTATACTAGTCTTAGGTTCTAGATCTAGATACGTGTAACCAGTGGCGTGCATTGCTCTATTACCAAAGGTAAGCCATGTGTAATTTTTTGACGGATTTTTCTATTCGATCAGATTTTAAAACAGAAAAAAATTATACGACTATACATATACCTAATTGAATCCCATAAAAAAACATAAATTTCTAAAACGATAGAAAATGGAATAGTTTAATAATGAAAATATTAATTCGAGATAACAGGTAATAATTTTCTTCATTCATAGATTTACTAATTTATTTTGTCGTCCACAGATGGAGAGACCGCCAAAAATATTTTTTTCGTCTTAAACTTTTACTAGCAACTGTGTTGGAAATAAAAAAGAAACTTGTCAATTTATGAAAAGGGTAAAACCTTTAGTGGGGGATAATATTATATCCCTAATTTCAATACAAACATTTTTCTGTCTTATTTCACAGTTTTTAGTGCAAGCGATATGGGGATGCGAGGATGTTGTGTTATGCATCCTGCAAAATGGAATGAAAAAGTCTTTATTTTTAATTGCAACCAAAAGTATAAATTTGTCAAGTATAATTCATCAATGTAGAATGATTGAGACATCTATCCAGACAAAATTTTGCGTTTCCTTTCCTAAAAGTGGGCAAGAAAATAACAGGATTAAATAGCTATTAATTGATAAACTAAAGTTTTTAAGACAAGATTTTTGTGCATAGCGCAGAGGGTAATAATTCTTTTTATAAACAATAATTATGTTTACAGGTGAAAATATAATAAAAAATAGTAATTATTAAAATGGAACACTAGTATATATTGATTAACTTGGCGGGTTTGCGATAAGCCGACGTAGCTCAACGGTAGAGCATCTAACCGGACATTAGAAGGGTGCGGGTTCGAGTCCTGCCGGCGACATTTATCTTTGCTCGGAAGGTTTTTTTCAATTTGGATGAGTGTTTTAGATTAATAATTATTGTTTATAAAAATAATAATAATTATTAGCCTGAAACAATCATCCAAATTGAAAAACCTTCCGAGAAAAGATAAATGTCGCCGGCAGGACTCGAACTTGATGCTCTATTGTCAGATGCTCTACCATTGAGCTAATGGTAGAGCATCTGACCGGATATTAGAAGGGTGCAAGTTCTGCCGGCGACATTTATCTTTGCTCGGAAGGTTTTTCAATTTGGATGATTGTTTCAGGCTAATAATTATGGATTAAATAGCGTCTCAAATTACATGTGTTTTCTAATGTTGTGTTCTCTGCGTGCAATACCGCATTTAAATGTCGCTAATAAACAGTGATACCCTCAAGTTACCTATCGGGAAAGTATTGTCCTGTATAATATTATTTGACTGTCCATAAAATTATTATCATGAATTTTTTAACGCGGCATCACGTTCATTGATCAAATCGATTGTACATATAGTTGGGTATTACGGATTGATGAACTGATGGATGCAATCCGTTAGCCATAAGTTGTAAGAATAAATTATCTATTAGTTAGTGACAATATAGAGCAACGGAAAGAAAAAAATGTACACTCCCCTTGAGGTGATTCTTTACAGTAAACGGCACTATATGAATCATCCAAATATTATTATTATTAACAATATTAAAACAAACCAAAAAAAATATGGAAAAATACGTTTTGATCGAAGATTAGTGATAGTTTTTCTTTTATTGTGGTGTTATATTAAAAAGCACTTGTAAATGTAAAGTAGATTTATTGACCATTCAGGTTGACACAGGTTTAACAAGTGACTCCTCTAACAAGTGACTCCCAGAGGTTATGTCCTATAGACAAACCTATAGAAGTGATCCATGTAGTATATTAGTATATAATAACAACAGTTTTGTAAAATACACATTTTATCTTTTTATTGGTCGCTTTTCCTAGTGTAGGCACAGCTTTTCAGCCTTTATGGACTGCCCGCCATTGCAAGTAACTAAAGGTCCTTTAACATGTAAATATGTTTAAAAGCCATCCAAGGACAAGCGAGAACATAGTATATAATTTATATGTTAGTTTTACAAAAAATATAATACATTGCATTTCTGTAAGTTTATTGAAGGACTGAAGCTTAAAACCTACAATGACACTTTATTCCATTTCGTATTCCATGTGTGCACTCGCCAAATTAGAATTCGTTTCAACATTTAAAAACATTGCGTTCTAAAAGTATTTAAAATAAATAATAATTAAGTGCCATCTGTTACTACAAAATAGTAAGTCATAAATGTGCAATATTGGACAGAGCCAATGGCGCTCATTTCTGACATAAATGTTATATGTAGATACAATAGATTTAGTTTAAATTGTACCAGTCTGAAAATGCCCGTTGCAAGGCGAAACCGTTCCGGTCAAAAATAAAAAAGTTTTTTTTTTTTTTACATTAACTCCACACAGGAGAAGAAATAATTTCCCTCAAGGCCTATATCATCTTTGGGGATGCTGTGTGGAGGGATCTTTTAGAGGATAGGAAGGAGTGAACTTGGGTCTTGAAGAGACCCATGTTATAGGATGGAGGAAACACAGAGGCCGGCAGATCATTCCACAGCCGAGCTGTTGAACACAAGAACGAGTCGTAGAAGCGACCCGTTCTCATGTGACAAATGTCAACCGTGTGCAAATGTTGGGCGCGCGTTTGGCGTGTTTCCCGACTATGCACCGGTGCCGAAGGGATCAATGACGCTAGTTCCTCGGAGCATCTTCCATTAAAATACCGGTAGAACAAGGACAGCATTCCCACCCGACGTCTGTGCTCCAAAGATTGCAACCCATTTGTTAAGATAGGCGAATCTATCAAACGGACCGCCCGTTTCTGCACAGAGTCAAGGTTTTTTTTCAGATATTTTGGGACTCCCGACCAGAGGTGGCTGCCAAATTCTACAATGGGGCGCACTTGCGATTTGTACAGGGTCAGCAGTTGTGTACTATTAAAGTATCTGCGGGCTCTGTACAATACGCCCAGCTTCTGAGAGGCTAACTTTACTCGGGTTTCGATGGAGCCCCATACCTGAGCTGATCACTTAAGGTTACACCAAGCATATCAATGGAGGGCTTGTTGGGAAGATTGCTTCCATTAAAGTGGAAACAAGTTTTAAGGTTTTTAATAAAAAAAAGTCACATTTACTAAACGGTACCTTCCCTTCCAATAAGGAACTTCAGGCCTTTTTCGTATTTATTAATGTTGACGTTCTAACTTAAATACCACTTTAAAAAATAAAAGGTTAAAATTTAGTTTTTATAGTTAAAATAATTGTTAAAGTTGCAATTTTTTAAAGCCCACCAAAACCCACGAAATCTATGACTTATTGGATGTGATGCCACACAAGTAGTCAGAATTGGCGGTTTGATAGCATTCTATGTTTGATAGGCGGTAGTTGATATTATATGCATTCCATGCAAAACGTTGAGACCTACTTTACTCATAATTAACCGCTTATAATTGAAGGAAAAACTGCTTTTATAAAGGTAAGCGTCTCGTCACTATTGTAGGTGCATTGTACCAAAGTGCAAAAATACATCCATATCCGCAACTTTTATCAGCGTTCCAAGAAATCCATTACTACAAAAAATCCATCTTTTTTACCAACGAAACCGCAAGACTAGGCTCTGGATCTATATTCGTAATACGAATACGTATTACGATACCACCGCATATCGGATATATCGATAGCGATCCACGGATATTAGCGATCTGACCGTTCCCAAATATTAAACGATACATTAGTGTTCATATCTATTGAAAAGTGATTTGGTATGTGATAATAATAATAATAATATTTTGATGATTTGTATAGTGCCATTTTGATGAAAATCATCTAAAGGGCCTTGTACAAATGTTTTTTTCCCTTAAGGCCCCGCATTAATCTCCGATAATTTAGATTTAGGCAAGATGTCTGTCTAGCATCGGCTCTGAATCCCGACTGACCGCTGTTGAAAGGCAGATATGATCATTCGAAAGATAAAAGGAGCGCCCCAATGTGAAGGGCGTTTAGAATAAATAGGCGTAAGCGACAATTCTAAAAATATTAATAAAACACGACATATTTAAGATAGATCAAAAATCTCAAAACGAATGTCTTAAGTAGCATTTAAAGAAACACTATGATTTTTTGTTCAAACCTATAACCTGTTAAATAACAGAACAAACCCTTTTTTTTTAATTTTCAGAGTATAGTTTATGATTTTTTTCTATCAAGGGAATTTCATATAATTACATTTTCAGCCCGTTGAATGATTAGAGATCATCTTCAAAAATAAAAAATAGTTATTTTTTTAAGTACATAAAACCTCCAGTTTTTAAGGGATATTTGTAATATATCCATAGAGCTTCTGTATTGCAGAGCCTTAATGCTTTATATTATCACTGACTATGACAGTCTATCATATCGATGATCTACTGTAGTTCTGGGTTACTAACCGTTCTCGATGTATTCGATATTCATCATTATCTAATATTAACAAATCTTTGGTGCGGCCGATATGTCAATAAAAATTATTCTTTTGGTGTCAAAATGAAAAGAAAAACAAACAATAAAAAATCGCTAGAAATGACAAAGAATGAAAACATTACGAAATTTTAAACCATTATGTCTCGGACACTATTAGGTCTACATAGACCACTTTGCTTTCAGATTATAGCAAATTATGTCTACTTTAAAAAGCACCGAATAATATATGCCGAAAAATTAGTCATTCGGGTTTCAAAATCGGCAAAACCTGAAAAAAAATTGATAGTCGTGGGTTCAAATCCCGGCGTTCGTATGATTTAAATAATCTGTGTAGTTTCACAATTAATACGTTTAAAAAATAATATATGTGTTTATATATAGAATGTTCCATAAGTCATGGAACAAACGAAGTGATAAGTCTAATAAAAATCAATTCCTTTAATGGCCTATATTTCATAATGTAAAATAAAGATAAATAAATAACTTCTAATCCGTATCAGATATTTACTATAATTTTTTATTAAAAAAGAGATCATTAGGTTTAGGTGAGTATTTTGGCTTTAAATTCAAAATTAATTTATGCCTGAAACAGGCAGTGCAGCCGTTCCTTTTAAAACCTTATTAGCTATTTTTTCGGATGCGATTTTAACCTTTAATGCTTTTACAACTCTATGAAAGAGAAAATTAGAATCGTTTGCGCTAATAACGTTATAGATAACATTTTGTATTTCGTAAATGGTTGCCTCTCTGACCGTTTATGTAGCAGTTTTCTGCGCGTGCGCCTGTCATGGACTTTACAAAAACAAAACTTACAACGGTTTTGCGAGAGAAAGATGCTCATAATAATAATAATTAAAAAAATAAAATATATATATGTATATATATTATCAGAAATAATAGGTTTGACATATTATTAGAAATTCTCTCCTCCCAGAGGCAGAGAAATGGTCAGCGAAGAAACAAGCGTCCGTTTACATAGAAAAGATACAATAAAAAAATTGTGAAATTAATTTTCATAAATAAAAAAAATACCGGAGAAAATGCCGCCAGTGAAACTGTTGTAATGTGGAAGTGGTGTAAATTATTACGTGGACAAATTCATTTAAATATTTAGAATATCCAAGCTAAAACTCTCAAGTAGTCGCAATAAACAAACAGAAGGAATTTACGAGCGAAATAAATACCGCAAACAGCGAAATCATAAGCCATAAGTATTATTAGCAGTACTACTCTTATCTAGTTGGCCTCGACAGCTGCGCATGTGACGTCAGAAGCAATGGTACCAACAGAACATTGTGTTATGATGAGATAGTTTTTTATTCACTTTTAGATAACGATTTAAAAAATATCGATATAATTAAATATTATAAAAGTTATATATTCAGAATTGGCGTTTGCTGATCTATATGAATGTATATATTAAAGCCATAATATTTTGCACTGGAGTTTCTTATTGTGTGTTAGGTATTTGTTTTACGTTTCAAAATGAGAGTACCACATCAAACATACCCACCACCTCGGAACAGGCTCAGCCTAGTGAGGTGGTTTATACCAATCTTTATTTATATACGTAAAGATTTTATATTTCTATTTTCCCAAACATAAAACTAATAAAAAAAAAACATTGAATTCTGCATGCATGTTCTGTCCCGTTTTCACTGGTAAATTAGATAATACACGTTGATCACACATAATTGGAAATAATTATTCTCTCAACTATATAAAACGAAACTCTTTGTCCCGCCGAAGTATCATTAGGGAATTTGTATTCCCGGTCCATAGAATTATAAAAAAAAAAATTCAAAAGGCTCACCCATGAAATCCTAAATGAGTTTATAATTCGATGTGATTCGTGCACACATCAGATGCACCTACTCCAAGAATATTTAAAAAAAACATTCACCCTTCAATTTTTTAATGTTCTTTCTGTCACAACATTTTATAACTCAGGTAGGAAAATGTTTAGTGGCTGGATGTTCTGGTTAAACCACGTATGGACGCGAGGTATTAGTCCATAGATTATAGATATACCCGGCTGTGACATCACAGGTTCTTCAAAGAGAGATGAGTAATCAATAGATTTTTGGGTCGATCGAATAATGTATATACGAGTATACTTAATATCTCACAAGGAAAAATAGACAAAGCAAAGACAAAATGTTCTGTGTACTAAAACTAATATATTAATGCTTAAAGTATTAAATTCGAATTTATGCAGAGATATTAAATTCGATATCGCATAATTATGTCTATATAAAAAAGGGTCTGGTAAGTAAAGTAAACTATCTATCCGTATATGCGCTTTATATCGATAGTGACAATTCTGTTGGGAGCTGATAATATAATACGAGTATAATGTTTTTTACGATATTATGTCCTCTTCGTGCAAAACTGTATCATAAACAGTGATTATCTCAAGTGATCTGCCAGGCAAGTGTGGTCCTGTAAATTATCAGCTTGTGCATAATATGTATATTTTAACGCGGCATCACGTACATTGGTCAAATGCATTGTAGGTACATATTTACAATTTTGTATAATTGATCGATGAGCTGGCGGAAGTTAGTCATAAGTTGTTATAGGAAATAGAGTTACTAATAAGATAAAGCATTGGTAAAAAAATGTTTTCACAGTGCCTTTGAGATGTTTTTTCACAAAAATGGCCGCCACACAACTCAGCCATGGCATGGATTCACTTTGTTTTAATCGGATCTATTCATCGCCTCAAACACACCCTCCTGTTAAACCGACTCTTGATATGACCTGACTCAAATACTTGATATACGTAAAAGCAAACAAGCATTTTATAAAATCATACTTCAGCAGCAAAATATTGAAGATCAAACACCCCCCCAACACATTAAGAATTTAAGGAGTGCACATAAAAATTGATTAAACGAATTATCAAATATCTCTACTCTTTGTTCTTATTGCGGTAATTTGTTAACGACCCCGTTCATGTTCGGGGCGCATTAATCAGGGGCGGAATGTGCCCCGTGCACCGTGCAGTTGCCAGTTCGCCGGTATTGTTCCAAGTGCAGTCTAGTGGCCGGAGGGGAGAGCGGGGCCAAATGCGCCGCCTCCAGAGGCGACGGACCGTGCAGGGAACAGGTGGGGTCTGTTGGAACAGTGACTGATGATGACGTGACGTGACGAGACAAAACGGGTTCTAACTCGCCAGGACCGCAATTTTGGTTAAGATTACTTATCAATGATTGATAATTCGTAGATAAGAAGGGTGATTCACTTGTAAAGATCTGATTGCGATTTTTTTTTATTTATTGAGGGGTATAAATAATTATTTATAGACTCAAACGTAATAATACGAAAGCTCCACCCTTTTGTGAAAATTCCTTGATACTTGATCATAATTAATTGATCGATTTTTTCTTTCGATTGCTTGATTATATTTATGAATCAATGATAACTCAGTGGATAAACAATGAGTTTATTTACTTGTCACTTTTTTATTGTGGATTATAAATTACTATTTGTAAGATGAAAAGTAAAGAAAAGGTTCACCCCTATACCTACCTATTTTTCCTGCACTGCCTCAATCAATTGACCGTATGAATATAAAAAGTGAAGAAGTTTTTAATTTCTTTAATAATTTCTTCAAAAGATTTGTATTTATTTTGTGGCGTCATAATTAATATGCATTACGGTGTTTACATAACTGTATTTAATATATAGATATGTATATACATGCCTCTATGGTCGAGGGGTAAGGCTGTCGACAACGAATTCGAAGGTCGCGAGTTCAAATCCCGGTATGCGCAAGTAAATTTTATCGAATTAATTTGTGCTGTTCCACAATCAATTTATTTAAAAATAATATAAATTATATTTGCGGATGTTCCAGAGTGGAAGATACTTTTCGTATCGCCCTGCTGAAAGACCACCATTCAGAATTGAAACGTTGCTTGATCTGAATAGCCAGGTATTTCCCCACTTTTGTCTTCCTTCAACATTCCCCAATTGGGGATGCCATAGTCTCACTGGCTCCAAGCGGTTGGGAGCAGTTGGGACTCTTGTGGGGTATTCATATAAAAAAGGTATTATATATTAATAATTAAAAATAATTTACTTATTAACAACTGCGGTTTAAGTCATTCTTATTAACTTACTGTTTTAATAAATCATTAAATTGGAATTCTACTATGAATTGTCAGTTTCGAAAATTGATATATTAAAAAATCGTGACATTGTAATATGTGATTGTATTGCGCAATGAATTCTAACATATTATATTGTCCTATAAACATTAACACAATTTAAAACAATAAAACTCATAACCATAAACTTCTTTTAGGTACCTAATAATTCAAATAAATTAGGCGGTCCAATCCGGCCTCCAATAAAACGCGATCCCTGTGAACCTGGCGGGCGCCGGCCGTGTGATAAAAAATGGAGTAGGAATAAAGAATTTGTCACGAATCGGTCGAGCGTAGCGCGGCCCCAAATAATTATTTATTTATTTTTTACCCCGGTCCTTTGTACCCCTCTACCCTGATTCTAAACGGCATTGGACGTCGCGTAATGAAGGCATAAGGCATCAGAACACACACACATATCCACATACACTGAATAGACACATCCGATAGAAGTGCGTTGGGCAGTTCCGTGCAGTCCATATAGCCTAAAAAGCTGTACCTACCATAAGAAAAAAGAACCATAAGAAATTATGAAAAAAATTAAAAAGGCGATAAATTTATGATAAAAATGTATTTTTGACACGAATTTGGTAAGGAATTCGTACGCTCTTTTGTTCAGTTGGTCACAGCAATCAGCCGAAGATGATGATAAAATGGGAATTTTCAAATATTCAATGGACAATTCATTTTTAAAAAAACTACACGCAGCCTATCTTTGGTCATAAGATAAATTTGGGTCCATGAGAGGTGATAATTAGTCAAAAAATATGTTGGAATCGTTTAGACATTATACGTGTTCTAAAGTTTCGTGGCAGTGAAGTAAGCTTAGTCAATTGGCACTGGAATAGTAATTTTTTCATAAATTAAAAATATTCATATGACTGTCTTGTCAGATTTTAGAGTAGTGAATTAGACCAACTTATTAGCTTACTTTATCATTTTAAATGGTTTTAACACGTTGTCAACACATAGATAATATTCTGTTGTCATGGTAACGGATATGTTAGCTATGTTGACTCCTATTTATATTACGCTTTATATATGAGTTTGTAAGAGTAGTGAATTAGACCAACTTATTAGCTTACTTTATCATTTTCAATGGTTTTAACACGTTGTCAACACGTGGATAACATTCTGTTGTCATGATAACGGATATGTTAGCTATGTTGACTCCTATATATATTACGCTTTATGTATGAGTTTGTAAGCGTAGTGAATTAGACCAACTTATTAGCTTACTTTATAATTTTCAATGGTTTTAACACGTTGTCAACACGTAGATAATATTCTCTTCTCATGGTAACGGATACGTTAGCTGTGTTGACTCCTACACATATTACGTATTATACACAAGTTTATCAGAGTAGTGAATTAGACTAACTTTTTAGCTTACTTTTTCATTTTAAATGGTTTTAACACACTGTCAACACGTAGATAACATAATGTTGTCATCGTAACGGATACGTTAGCTGTGTTGACTCCTATATATATATATTACGTATTATACACAAGTTTGCTAGAGTAGTGAATTAGACCAACTTTTTAGTTCACTTCATTATTTTCAACGACTTAAGTTAACACGTTATCAGCCATTAGAAGTGAACACGGCTAACGTGTCGTTGCTGGGTAGGTTAGCTGTGTCCCCCTCCTACGTGTTAAATGATATCAATATTAGTAATAGCTAAAGGTGAATTGAACTCTCCTTATATTATATTTCTGTAAAATAAAGTTCATTTAGTTTTAAAAAATAACTGAATAAACAATTTTGCAAATGGTTCACTTTACCTCTTATGACGGGTTCATTTTATCTTACATTAGGTGAAATGGATCAAACATTTAAAAAAATCAGAATTCTTTCTTGAACAGATGATCAGTTTCATGTGCCCAGGATTCGAAAGGTCTTACGTAAATTGACGACGTTAGTTTTCTTTCAAATCGATTTAAATCACATTTCTAGGGATTTCTTTTTCAGTGCCCACATACAACATAATACTGTATCACAAAGTATTCACCAACGTATGTAATCAAGGAAAACCTACGCTAGTACGTACATGGTTTTAGGGTGGGATGTCAGTATGAATATATTTTTTGAGTTGTCGTTCTCTCATATGTAACCAAAGTTGCGTACGATTATTTAGCGTACAAACTCACCTGTAATTTTATGAGTCAATTTTTCATTCGGCCCTAAGCCGAGATTTGATTATAGGACAATGTACGATTTTCTGAAAAATAGATAATAACATTTTTTTGTACAAAATATTAAAAATTCAGTTGTTTGATAATTCGAGCGTGACAAAAACCAGTTTCTTCATATATTCTTTATGCCGTGAAAAAAATGTAATCAGAGTGGAAGATACTTTCAGTATCGCCCTGGTGAAAGACCACCATTCAGAATCAAAACGTTATACAATTTTATCGTGTTTGGTGACCAGATCTGAATAGCCCGGTACTTCCCCATCTTCCTCTCCCCCATCTCCTTCAGCCTCACAACATTGGGGATGCTATATTCTCACTGGTTCCCAACGGTCGGGAGCAGCTGAGACTCTTGTGCGGTACTCATATAAATAAAATCGACGGCTGCTATCAATAGCCATTTCGGAATGTGCTGATTTTAAAGGATATTTATGATGTGATTGTAGTTTTATCCGAAAATAATAAGTGCTCTTGTAACAGTTATCAATTTTTTTATTGGTTATTTATGATGATTTTGAAAAGATTGTACCCTTAAAGTGTCCGATATACGTTATTAGTAGAGACCTGAAGAGTTCGCGTTTGCGATAACGCAAAATTCGTCATTTTTAGGCGAATAACGCGAATTTTTAAATTTTCACGAGTTTTTTTGACATTTAAAAATAAGAAAATAATTCTATACATTCTAAATATTCAGTTTTTCATGGTTTGACAAGCTTAAATAACAATAAAATGGAAACAGATCACTTCACTTCGAAAATGTTGCAAACCGTCATTCATTAAAAATAATAGGGCTACAATGCTTTTTTATTCTGCAGAATGCCAAAAAGTTAACATAAAATCACCGTAGTTGCAAGAAGTTGCTACTTTTACTAAAACTGTAAAGAATTTCGTAAAAAATCGCGAATATCGCCCAAAACTATCGCCAAATATTCAGGTCCTTAGTTATCAGTATTTGAACGCACAACTTTTGGGACCCCTGACATATCCATAAACTAATAAGGCTTTGACGGGCCACCCTAATGGACATGCATGAGGTTGTAATCAAATGGTGAGTGGCATCTATAATAACATACATAGTAGGTATTTACGAGTACTACAAGGGTAATGATCGAGAGCCTTTTTTGTTTTACGACTTGGCAATAAATAAAGCAAACGATAGGACATCCGACATATACGTTTTATAGATTATGTATTGTATACAGTGTTTTATCTTAGTAACGGTTTCGTAAAAAAATATGTTCTATTATATTTATAGCAATGGTACTTGATTCAATAAATACGAATTAAGTTCCATGGAAAGGAATTGAAGAGTTTTTTTTTAATCGAATAAAAGAGTTAAGCTAGAAGTGAAATTGAATGATAAAAGGTCCTGCCCACTCCGTGATATATATACACATATTTTTAATTGGAACCTTTCTATATTCGTAGTTTGCAAAAAATCAATTTGCCATTTCATATTGCTCTAAGAAACCCTCTGATTTGGGTCAACCTTACTGAATAGTTTTTATTTTCGGCTAACTGAACGTTTTTATAGAAATCTATTGTATTATTGTAAGCCTTGTTCTGAAAAAAAAGGATGTACATTATAATATGAAAATAAATTACATGAACCTATGAAGACTGCCCACTGTGAATAAATTGTCACACAATCAAATCATAAACGTTCTGTATTTTGAAAATTTGTAATTAAAATGACATTCACACTTCTCTGTTATTATTCTTCGACATAACCCGACTCGAAAATAATATTTTCTTGGTTATTTTAATGTTTGAAGTGTTTCAAAGAAACTATTTTTCTTTCCTTTAATCTTTTCGACCAGAAGATGTTGAGCTTTGAAACATGAAATATATAAAATAATCAAACGAGGCCATTTCAAGTAACGCAACGTTTCTATTCAGATTGATTGACATTCACTGGGGTGATAATAAGACCATCTCCACATGTATATTTGAACAGACTGCAAGGAATGTTCAAGACAATATGGGGTGCCACCAAATACTCTCACATCACTCCACCACAAAAAGAAATTCTGTTTAAAATTTGTCTTGTGGAATACAAGGCGCTGAACGGGTTGGCACCATCATGAGTGGAAGATACTCTCAGTATCGCCGTGGTGAAAGACCAGCATTCCGAATTGAAACGTTGCTTGAAATGGCTTTTAGCCGTGTTTGGTGATCGGATCTGAATAGCCAGGTATTTCCCCACCTTCCTCTTTCCCTTCTCCTTCCCCTCCCCAATACCTTAAGCCTCACAACATTCCCTAATTGGGGATGCCATAGTTTCACTGGCTCCCGACGGTTGGGAACAGTTGGGACTTTTGTGTAGTATACATTTAAAAAAACATCTTACTCAGAGATAACTCACTCTCAGGTCGACCGAGTCTGATGCGTCGACAGGCTGGTTGAACCCTCTCGTACGAATGTTGCTAAATTTGAAGACAGAGCTTTCAATGTAGTGGGCCCACATCCTCGGAACCTTTCATTTGGTTTGAGATGAGAAAGCAACTTAAAAACATTTGTTGGACATCAAGAAAAGTCTAAAAACATGTCTATTTAAAACTGGCTACAAACTTTAACAAGATGTAAAGCGGCCTTGGGGTGATTTTGGTTACTAAACGGCGCTTAGAAAATTTAACCATTTATGTTCTTATTGATTTTGGTTTATGTTACTTTACTTGTAATGAAGGAAATTCGATAATCATAACAAAACAATTTTTTTTTCAGCAACGCAATTAATAACAAAGCGACTATTCCCCGTTAATAATATTCATAAGCTAACATGACTTAATTTGAATAGTATTAAAATTAAAACAATATTGAAACGAGTTTTGTATTCCCCAAAATAAAGCGTAATCAATTTCAGTAATTATCGAGTATATTCATCACAATATCCATACAAACTGCTCTGGCAGATTTATAAATAGCTGAAGTATCCGGCGTTGTCTGGGTTATTAATGGTTTGGATGAATGTTTTGAGGTTGTGATCTGGTCCCAGTTGTTTTATTCTTATTTTGAAAGTCAAGTGTGCGAAATTTCATCAAGAATACCAAAATAGTGCTTTATGGGGTGGAAAATTGGGAAGGGGGTAGTTTTTCTAAATCTCACGTAGTCAGTGACCTTCTTTTCGTTGTGAAGGTCAACTGTGAAAAATCATCATGCTCAGAATAAAACCGTAGATTTGTCTACAAAACAAACACACATCGCTGCCCGGGACATTCTATATAATAGAGAAGATGAAAATTTAAAAAAAAAACAAAATTTATTGATTTTCTATTATTGACATTAATGTATGTAACACTTCTGCTATAGGTCCCCCCAAGTGGTTCGCTAGGTTTGGTGACTAGGGGGGTGAGGTTCGTAAAGGTATTGGTGGTGGATACGTCTGCCCACCAACTGTGTGGTGGCCAGATCGGGCGAGACCCCTTGACCTCTCCAGCATAATTCTATCAACCCATCGCCTTGAACCACAGTGCGAGGGATAGATTAATACGCCCGTTACTCCTGGACACACTTACCCCTAGATTTCTATCCACCCCTCATAACTTTTCCTTCCGAGAAGTTCCTGTCCATACTTTACTTAAAACTCTCCACATAACACCCCCATAGATGACATAGGCCCCGAGGGAAAAAAACCTCAAGGCTTCCTCTCTTGAGTTTTTGAAAAATTAAGCAAAACTTTTTTGAATATCCAACTAGTCGTTACTCATTGGAGCTTTTAGAAAACAGTAATCTAATTAATCCATTCCTACTAACATAATTAAAGGCAAACTATAGAAAACATTTTCGTGTCGTGACTTTTGTTTTCCAACTTTTGGGGACAAAAGGTCGAAGCTTTGTATTTTTCTACTCGAAAACATTTTAAAAATATCACGATTAACGTTTTTTGCATGGAAGTAGATTATCTTTTCCATGACGCAGACTACTGCGTAGCTTTTTTTACAAAAAAGAATTATAAAGAATTATCAATATTTTATGCCTTTGTTCTAGAAAACCGCAAAAATCAGACATAAACACAGAAACTAACTCACAAATTTAACCGTTAGAGTTCGGCTCAGCGCCATCGCGTTGTAAGCTTTAGTTACGTAAATTGCGACGCAGCGCTTTAGTGTTGCAATTTTCAGTTTGATTTTTGTCGTCCTCGAGAGAGCACGTGTTCAATTTGAGCGTGCAGTTGGCGCGTGTCTTGATAACTGTATTTATTATTTATTCTGTTAAAATAAATACACCCTCAAGTGAATCGATATTTTTCACCATGTAAGAAGTTAGTTCTATTGCGGATGATTGTAATGTATCAAATGACAGCGGCACTACGGACGACGAGACCTTTGTTACCATAAATGAATATGTACAGCAAAACAAATGAAGATGCGCCTTCGTTGTAAAAAGGGACTACATGGAGCACGGAAAAACTGAAGTGAAATTATCTTACGTTTTAAAATATTTTTTGTAGTTGTAAATGCGTAGTTTTTTTTAATTAGAACTATAATATTCGTAAAATTTCATTCTATACTTGTATAATTTTAAAAAAAATCTATAAAACTGATTGATATATTTGGAGTTATTGCATTTTTATTGAATACCATACTTTTTTTATTTATTTAAGGGGGAGAGGGATGTCGGAGAGTTATTATTTATTAAACAAAATATTTAAGATACAAATATGATTTTTAAAGTGGAGAAAAGTATGTTTAATCATTTATCGTTTTTATTTTTTTTTTACAAAAACGCAACGATAAATGATTAAACATACTTTCTCCACTTTAAAAATCTATCTCCACTAAAATATATTTTGTAAAACATAGAATGGGACAGAAAAAAAGTAATATTTCTGATTAGATTTTGATAAATGCTCTAAGCCTATGTAAATTTATATATTTTCTATTAACAACATTATCTTTATCGTATTGCGTAATAATACTATCATTATTTTGAATTAATAAATAATAACTCTCCGACGTCCCTCTCCCCGTTAAAAACACAGTATCTATAGCAATATCTGTAGCAATTTAAATACATAACAAAATAAGCAAAGCACTAAAACGGTTAAACCCACCATTTTTGCTAATACCTGTTTTGCATACTTTTTTCTTATTGAACCAAGGGAAAATATGTAAGATGCAATGATATGACGTCTTGTCTAAATTATGTATTTCAATTGGTTTTTTTCAAAGATTAACTTGAAAGAAATTTTATTTTATCGGAGAAAGCAATCACTTTGTGGCTTGACATTACAACATTAAAGTTTTATTTTATTTAGAATTTTATACAGATATCTTACTGTTTGAACATAGGAATTAAGAAAAAAACAGTGATAAGGGAGGTATATAAAACACACACAGCACTAGACGAGTTCTCATTTAATTTTAAGAAAAAAAAATCAATTATATAGTAATACGCATGTCGATTTGATCACCTCCGTAGGAATAAATGTTTTAAACGGTTCTAAAACTTATCCACA
The DNA here is from genome assembly GCA_022606495.2 of Halesus radiatus. Lineage (NCBI taxonomy): Eukaryota > Metazoa > Arthropoda > Insecta > Trichoptera > Limnephilidae > Halesus > Halesus radiatus. Next base: position 27,196 of record JAHDVE020007175.1, on the reverse strand, counting down.
TTTATTATTGGGTGTTTTACAGAACATAACAGAAGTAATAAATGCAATTAGAAAGATGCACATTAATAAACTTGATACGTTATTTGAACACATTCGAATAAAAAAGGCTTAAATGAAAAATGTTTTTGTTTTAAGCCACTTTATTTAATTAATATATATTTCTGCATTCAACCAGTTTCGGTTGGACTCAACCTTATTCAGGAATGTACACATATAGACTACTTCATCAGGAATGTACACATACAAACTTTTGCTTATATGTGTACTTTCCTGAAGAAGGTTGAGTCTAACCGAAACCGGTCGAGTGCAGAGGTATATATAAATAAATAAAGTGGATTAAAACAAAAACATTTTTCATTTAAATTATAAAGTCAAGCCACAAAGTGATTGCTTCGATAAAAAAGGTTAAGTTTGGACACAGTATCGTAACGGTAAACATCAATAGAACAATACTCATTACCAGTGTGGAGTCTTCGAATGGGAGAATTTTGGAAATAGTTATTTGCAGACCGAGGTATATTATACAGAGCTGTCAGTCGTGTATTACAAGATTACGGGTAAGTACTCCAGTTTGTTAAATCATGTGCCTCCAATCTGTCATTCGATATTTTGGAAGGACACACTAAATCGCTCTCTGTTGGCCTTACTGATAAATGGGTTAGGTTGAGTAAGTCTATTAAAAACGCATATTTAAGATCTTCGATTGGAACACATAACTTATAATTAACATTAAATGATATATACATATATATATTAAGCTATGGCAGACAGGATGGAAATGAGAAAAGGGATCAGGGAATGAAAAGTGGTTTCTAAATGAAGTACAATTTAAGCCATTTCAAGCAAAGTATTGATGTTGATTTTATAATTTCTCTTTAATTGTTACTTAAGTCAAGAATCTAAGTAGTTTTGAGATTTTTGCTCTATTCTAAATATATTGTGTATTTTAAAATATTTGTAGAGCGATCCCTTACGCCGGTGGTCGGCAAACTTTTTCGCCAAAGAGCCAAATATGTACATAACAACGATTAAAAAAAAATTGAGAGCCAAATCTGTTTATTAATTTAGTAAACCTTTATTATAATTTTAGACCTACGGGTACACAGAATAAAACTTGATTTCGTACTTAATAATGATTTTATTTATTGATAAAAAATAGTATAAAAGTAAGGTATCCATAAATTTAAATCATGACAATGACTGACTAACACTTAATGCGAACAATGTTCTTGAATCTCCTTGGAAAGTTTGAGTATGTCAGGTTTTTGTATTGTTGTTTTTAATTTTAGGCACGATTCCGGATTCTCATCAATAAGACGACTTCTCAGTTTACTGTTGATAAGATTCATGCTTGAAAAGGATCTTCTCATGAATATGTAGAACCAAAAAGGAAAAGAAGAGCAAACGAGAGTTTTTTCAGCTGATCATAAGAGTCACACTATTCCAGGGGTTGAACATGATCATGTCTTCCTTCACCAGGTCTTTCAAAGTAGACCACTTGTGATGTGAACTAAGTTCACATTCGTTCCCTCTCCAGTAATTCCAAATCAACATAAAGACGTTCAAATTTAGAGCTCCATAATTCCTTTTTTTTTTAAATCCAGCAATTTTATTTCAAAGTTACCAATGTCAATGCCAAAAGGAGAAATTTTCAAATCTGTTATCGTAGCATTAAGAGGGTTTTTGACGCATGCAAAGGTCACCCTACTGTTTTTAAATTCCTGAAACCTGCTGAGAAATGCTTCCCTCATATTTAAAATGGTTGTTTTGAAATAGTGTTTGTCAATGGAGGAATTATTTTCTTGGCGATGCTTCAGCAGGCTCGGAAAGTGAAACAAATTGATCACAAAAATACCTATTGGATGTGCAGCAGAATGGAGAATAAGACAACTTTATTCTTCAGGAAGGTACCTTTGAAAGGCGCCCGCGATTTACAGACACGATAAGCTCCGACCACTGTAGACAAGGCTGTTGCGCCTGCTCGTGAATTTTTTGGCCAGAGCCGTACTTAATGGGCCAAAGAGCCGCATGCGGCTTGGGAGCCGCACTTTGCCGACCACTGGCTTACGCCTTAAGCTTCTTTTACATTAGCCCACTCCCTCTCTCTTTCGTGTTAAAATATCTCATTTTCAGACAATGGTCAGTTTCCGCTCGGAGAGCATTGCTATGTATATGAATGCATTTATAAATAACTAGCTGATGTGTACCCGGCCTTGCTCGGGATTTTCACTTGTCATTATGGTGCCATAATGGATTTGACAGTGAAAGTAACTATCTCCAAATAAAGAAATATTCATTTGAATATTTTATTTCATTCCAAACGTTTATTTTTTCCAAAATATATCTGAGTAGGTACCTACTCGTGTTTTCCATTTTGAAAATATTCTACTCAAAAAACGTCTTTTTTTGAATATGCAATCTGTAGATAACCAGAGTGTTATATCTATGGGTTAACCTAAATAAAACATGGCGGGTTCAATATTTTTCATACTAATTTTAAAACTTTATAGCAACAGTTCTACGCGTTGGATTTCATTCAAACTTTCTAAACCTTCCCGGCACTAATAAAAACAAATTGTGCTATTTTCAGCGAAACCGTTCCAGTGATTTTCGAGAAAATCGAGGACAAACAAACTTACATTGATTTTTATAAATATATAGATTAATAAAGCGGTCGCTTAGGCCCTAAGCTATTTTTTACATTAGCGCGCTCCCCCTATCTTCCGAACACTGTTTTAAAATATCTTATTTTAAAACAATGTTCAGTTTCCACTCGAAGGGGATTGCTAAATACATAAATGTATCTATAATTAATATTATTATTTCCTGCTCGAACATTTGCGGATTAGGAGGTGATAGCCGTATACTGTGTAAGCAAAGTTTTTTTTTTTTAATTCTAAATGTAGGTATAATTTAAACAAAATGTATTCAGACTCATTCTTAATATTCACAGATTATTGAAATAACATTTCGTTTTGAATTACTTGGAATAATAATAAAAATTTTTTTTTAAAAAAACTGTTTACGTCGGGGAGATGGAAAAAACAATCTATATTTGGTAAAAACTTTAACTATCGTAAGTAATTTGTCGTTTAGAGTTGGCGCCAACTTGAGTCTTGTTGGTATAAACAAATTCTCTAAAATAACCACACTTCTAGCTTTATTTGATGGCAACATTCCACAGTAGCGCCCGAATTGTACGATTTGTTTTTTTCATACATTTTAATAGATTTTCTGTGAAACTTATTCTTAATAATAAAAATAAATATTATGTAACCTACATATGATTTTACTCCTTTTTAGCAAAAAAATAGTAAAATCATATATTTTACTCCTTTTTTGCTTATAAATGAAAAAAAATATTAAAGAGGCAATTCGATTTGTACTAACAGTTATAAGCCTTGCCGCTCACCAGTCGCATGTTGATTCGCTCCGATGAAGAACTCATTTTATTTCAAGAAATCCTTAGAAACTTAGAACTTCATCACGATATCGGTGATGTAAGTTTAGGCTTTCACCAAACAAACATTAATTTGTTCAATCACAGCATCTCAATGTTAACACCGTGACTATGCGTGGTTTTATCATGTAATTTGTTTGAATTATCCCCCGCTATGTGTTGAACTGTCAAAGCGACGCGGCGAGACACGTCTACGTTGGTTTTTGAAGGTGGAAATTAAAACTATATCAGAAAAAAGTTTGTGATTTTTAAATTAAAAAACAAACGAAGAAATAAGGTATTTTTTCTATTGGGACTCAGTGGAAAAATACATAATTTAACAAAAAAAGAAAAAAGTTTCAGGTTCATAAAAACAAAAAATATGTAAATCCGAAAGCATTTTTCTTTTTTTAAATTATGTGTTTTTCTACCGAGTCCCAATAGGAAAATAATACTAGAAATAATTTTAGTTACGCAATAGACAATATTAGTTATATAAATTGAAAATACACTTTGTATATACCTACCACTTTACTTAAAATATATAAATATTTCTAAATGTTTCGATAGCAATGCTATCATCTTCAGGAATAAATGAATACTAAAAAATAATTTCAAGTATAGAAAAATGATAAAAAATTTAAAACAATAATTTAAGAAAATACAAAATATGAGCATAAACAAAAATGAATTAAAGTAGGTAAGTAACAGATTAAAAATGTTAATGACAAAATAATTATAAAACATTGAATAATACATTTAAATTAGAAATATAAATAAAAATTATCATTATTAATATTAATATGAAAATAAATTTAAGAGATAGCTATTTTAAAAAAATATTTGATTATTTATTAAATTTAATTCGCTATTAACACTTTTTCTTATTTCTAAAATTTCAAATTTATCTAATTGTAAACCAGTTGTATTTGTATGTAAAACTTTTAAACCTTTATTTATATCGAACGAATGATTGGTTTCTAAAATATGATTTGCAAATTCAGAATAGTTATTATTTAAACATCTAAGGTGTTCCTTAACCCTAATACTGAAATTTCTACAAGTCTTTCCGATGTAAAAATAGTTGCAATCATTACAATTCAATTTATATACTCCCGATTTATTCAAAATATTATCTTTATCTTTGTTATTTAAAATGTATTTTTTTAATTTATTATTGGTATAAAAAGCTGGTTGGATAGTATTTGGCAAGTTTTTAATTATTAAATTTGCGGTATTGTTATTTAAAAATAATATTTTTCTCCATTGTTTATTAACATCAGTTATTTGTGGATATAAATAAGATTTAATAAATTTTTTCTTAAGCTTTTTGTTTAACATATTGTTTATTAATTTAGTACTATAACCATTATTTATTGCAATCTGTTTAATTATATTTAATTCTTTGTTAAAATTATTATTTGATAATGGTATATTAACTAATCTACTAAGCATAGAATGAAAAGCTGATAATTTTTGAGAAAATGGATGATTAGAAGTATTATGTATAACAATATCTGTATAAGTATCTTTACGATATATATTAAATTCAAATTTATTATTAAAAATAGAAATATTTAAGTCTAAGAAGTTTATGTTAAAATTTTGTCCTATTTCTATGGTGAATTTAATTTTTTTATGGATTTTATTTAGAAAATTTAGGAAAATATTTAGTTGTCTTTCATTCCCAGTCCAAATACAAAACACGTCATCTACATATCTTTTCCAAAAATAAACACATTTTAATAATAAAGCGCAACTATTAAAAATTTTATTCTCTAAATTGTCTAAAAATATATCAGCTAATAAAGGGCTAATACTAGACCCCATTGATAAACCATCTTTTTGTTTAAAAATAATATTATCAAATTGAAAATAGTTTTGTTTTAAAATAACATTAAATAAATTATATAAATCTTGTGATAAGGTCTTAGATAATAAAAACTATTCTGAATTTGCAAATCATATTTTAGAAACCAATCATTCGTTTGATATAAATAAAGGTTTAAAAGTTTTACACACAAATACAACCGGTTTACAATTAGATAAATATGAAATTTTAGAAATAAGAAAAGTGTTAATAGCGAATTAAATTTAATAAATAATCAAATATTTTTTAAAAATAGCTATCTTTTAAATTTATTTTCATATTAATATTAATAATAATAATTTTTATTTATATTTCTAATTTTAATGTATTATTCAATGTTTTATAATTATTTTGTCATTAACATTTTTAATCTGTTACGTACCTACTTTAATTCATTTTTGTTTATGCTCATATTTTGTATATTCTTAAATTATGTTTTTAAATTTTTTATCATTTTTCTATACTTGAAATTATTTTTTAGTATTCATTTATTCCTGAAGATGATAGCATTGCTATCGAAACATGTAGAGAAATATTTATATATTTTAATTAAAGTGGTAAATACAAAGTATATTTTTAATTTATAAAATTATAATAACATTATTATATAAAATTTGCTTTATATAACATATTTTTAAAAATTTATCAATAATATTATGCCAAATCATTTATTTTTCAGTGAAACAGATTTAACGTAGCTCATTTTGTCATCTCGTGACGGAAATGACATAAAGTTTACTATTTTAGAAATTGCACTAGAAAAACTGTAGAAATTTTATGACGCTTGTTCGATGTTTTCAACAAACTTGTGCTTTGTAGTTAATATTTTTGTACATTTCAATAATATTTTTTAAACCCGGTGGGTAGGAGGCTCAGCTGGCAGTCGGATGGGATGATTTCGATTCCCACAGCAGGTACCGGCATATGGTACTCCCTTTTCAACACGATTTATGTTTAGTTCGAAGGTCTGTAGATAAATTTCGGCTTTTTACTATATATCGCAGAACACACCATTTTCTCTATATATAGAAATGGATGTTTATCTGTGTGTCCTCGATTTTCCCAAAATTTACTCAACCGGTTTCGCTGAAAATAGCACAATTTGTTCTTATTAGAGTCAGGAAGGTTAGAACGTAGTTTGAATGAAATCCATAATGTAAAACTGTTTCTATAACGTTTTAAAATTAGTATCAAAACCATTGAACCCGCCATGATCTATTGAGGTTAGCCCATAGATATACCACTCTGGTTAGCAACAGATTACATATTCAAAACAAGAAGGTTTTTTTGGGTAGAATATTTTCAAAATGGAAAATACAAGTAGGTAGGTAATAATAATAATAATAATAATAATAATTGGATGATTTGTATTGCGCCGTTTTTGTGAAAAATCACCTCAAGGGCGCCTACCTAACAACTTTATTATTTAGATGTATTATGAAAAATTAATTATTTATTTCATTTTCTTTACCATTTATTTACCAGTGTACTAACTCCGCCCTGTAAAATGGATATAACCATTGACTAGATACTGCAAAGAAACGTGTCATTGGTACCGATCCTTGTAATAATTTTCTAAAACCTTGTAATTTGTACACCACTCATTTTATACATCTGCTGTTTGTTTCTAAAATAAATAAATAAAAAATCAAATTAAATAAAATGACAGAAATAAAATAAAAACTAGTAAAAAAAATAAAACAATTCTGACAATTTGAAGTTTTTTCATTATCCTAAAAATTTTGTTCTATTTCCATGACGCGAGAGGTACCCTTCCGAGAGCTTTTGCTTTTTGCAACTTCAGACAAACAAACACATTTCTGCTGTGGGTCCTGAATTAACGGTCTCCATAGTCGAGGGGTAAGGCTCTCGACTACGAATCCGAAGGTCGCGGGTTCAAATCCCGGCGTGCGCAAGTAAATTTTATTTAAGTAATTTATGTTGTTTCACAATTAATTAATTTATAATATACGGGTATAGTATATTTGCGCACGTTCCAGAGTGGAAGATACTCTCAGTATCGCCCTGGTGATAGACCACCATTCAGAATTTAAACGTTGCTTGAAATGGCTTTTAGCCGTGTTTGGTGACCAGATCTGAATAGCCAGGTATTTCCCACCTTCCTCTTCCCCTTCCCAATACCTTCAGCCTCACAACATTCCCCAAATGGGCAAATAGTCTCACTGGTTCCAGGCGGTTGGGAGTAGTTGTGTCTCTTGTACGGTATTCACATAAAAAAAAATTAAAAAAAGATTCCAAAACAAAATTTCAAATTGTAGAAACATGTTACTTTTAATTTCCACTCTCGCAAAAAATATTACACAAAATCTTAAATGGTGGTATTTGACTGTATTGATTATATTTAATTTCTAAAAAACAATTTATTCAGTGAACGAAATACACGACATTCACATCTACGAGAACATGCATTGATGTTTAAGTGACTCCATATAATACGTCTAAGCAACACTCAAGGTGTTTTGTTGGACCTTGCCAACGTGCGATAGTTCGGCTAGAAGATGGAAGACACAAGCACAAGCAGTCGGAGCGAGCGGGGGGCAGGTGTCAAGAGTGGTGATAGCAGCGTCTGGGAGGGACTCCGTGCCCTATCTGCGGGGACCATCCCTCATCTTTATTTCATCGAATGTGTCTAAAAGACTATTAGAAGTGGCACCACGTCTCAATTGGAGGGCGAATCTGACAAAACGGTAGTGTTTTTACAGGTGTATTAATAAATCCATAGTTTCGTTATAAATTTTGTTCTAAAGTGGAACATGAGCACAATATTAGATTCGCATAAATTGAAGGCTTGTACCAAAATAGAATTATAAATACGGACAGCGAAACCTGAAGTAAAGCAGCGTACCTAAAATATTCGACATGTTTCCAAGCGATACTGAAAAATGTGAATCGCCAACGTATGCTGAAGAAATGACACCTAAGAAAAAGTACGTTATATTAAGCGCTTACTCGTATATCAACCTGTAGTTTGTATTCTGTGCAGTATGTGTAGAATAATAATATATCAATTTCTTTAGATGTACTTTTTAATATTTCTATTTTTGAAACTGTTAAATCATGGTGGAATTCCATTTTAATAATATAATAAAACACATATAAAAATTATTTCCACTTTTATTTTATTTCACCGTGACCGGTTTCACCTTTTTAAAGCCATCTTCAGACTGGTGGACCCGGTTACGGTAAAATAAAATAAAAGTGAAAATGAGTTTTACATGTGTTTTATTATATAATTCTTTAGATGTGTCAATAATAATAATATTCAATTTTTATTTTTTATAACTTATTGAAGTTTGTAAACCTCATTGTAATATTTAATCATTGAAGAAGTTAATATTAACACATCCCAAATGAACCACGAAACCGAAAAAACAACAGAAATTAAAAAGATTTCAGTCGCATCTGGGACTCTAACCCAGGACTTCTACCTATCCGGGGTAACCGCTTAACCAACTAAGCTAATGAGACCAGTTCAATTTACGCCGTTTACTCCGATATCATACTTCATGTTCAAGATTTGTTAATATTATCCTCCATTTTTATAAATCCCATATTATTGGCTGCTATCCTTATGATCATTGCAAAGTTTTTTTTTTGGTAATTAAAAATAAATGTTTTGTGGATTATTAAACAGGATAAACATTTAAATTAAATTAAACTATTTAAGACTAACAGAAAAACACAGATCTTCAACATTTTAAAATTATTTATGAACGATTTTATATTTGGCCAGTGACATTAATTTTAGCAAATTAGTTAAGTTCAGTATTGCAAATAAGGTTTAATGGTTATTTGTTTGGACAAGTATTTTGAAATGTGCATTTATTAAGATGCAATCCATTTAATTAACAGGAGAAAATATATTACAATGGTCCCGCAAGTGACGTAAAAAACAGAGAAGGAAATAGATAGAAAGGCGAAAATTTAAATGACGTGACATATCTTTTGAAGGTATATATGAAAATAGATAATAAATATGTTTTAAGATATTACACAACACTTCGGAATCAGCGAGATTAAGACGATTTCTATTGGGTAATTTTAGTTATTTATTATATTATATACGCCCTATGTGGGCTTATACATATTTAGTAAGTTATGATAGTCACACAGGTACAAAACATATGACAGTAGGTACATAGATAAAATAACTAACAAATACAGGAATAACATAGCGTAAGTACCATTCCAAATAATTAGCTACAGAGGCGAATATTCAAAACATAGATCACATTCACTGACACGTACACTCTAGACATATATATTAATAATAATTGAGGATGTATGCAATAATAGTTTGTTTGTATTTGTTTTCCGAGCAGTTGAACATATCTATTATATCTGAAATTACCTTTTGCGTGAAGTCTAGGTAAAAGAGAATTCTTCAATTATGAGCATTATTACTATGAGAATTTTGTGTAAATAAGGGACATATTAGAGAAAAAGTGAATGGAAAGAAGAAATTTGTTAAAATGTATACAGATATGTTTCCAAATTTATTCAAAGCAATGCAATCTATTGACTGTAAATGGCAATATCCTCTTCAAAGTGCTAATATAAAATACTTATGTAGGTATTGTTTCATAGTAATTTCACAATGAGGTATTGAATTCCATAAATCTAAACTTATGCTTTGATTGATTTAATTTTTGGAAAATACCGAATAGTCCCGAAGATATAAGCCTTCAAAATGCTGATAATCTCACCGGCCTTCTTAAGCGTGTTACGCTACAGTTTATAAAGTGACTGAAATAAAATTGTAAATTTTACTGAATTCTGAATCGTGATATCACGGGCGGTCGTTTTACCTAAGTTCACTTCGAAATTTTATAATACATTACATTTTCATCAAAATAAAAAATAAATAAATGGGAGAAAGGAAAAAAAAACACAAATACCATTTTACTGAACCTATACCTGAAGAAAGTCTAATAATATATAATTTTCATTTTTTTAATTAAAATCCTTTATTCGACGTGTGCAATTTTTTCCTTTGGTATATTGGAGTGTGTTCTAACTTTGTGTGAAATATCTTTCAGGCAATATTTGCTCGCCGTACCAAATAAGCTGCATTACAATTCACGTGGAATCGCTAACGGCGCAGTAACGGAGAATCCGTTAAACGGCACCTGCCGTCGTTGCCAGTGTCGTTAGGCATTAGGCATGATTCGGTGTAAAGAGAGGCCGTTGTAATATAATAATATAAGTAACATACTGAATCATGTGCACAACATGCACATAATATCGAACTATATTATATAATAACTATTGCCTATTGAATACATATAAATAAATCCCCTGTAAAAAAGAATCAATTCCACGTGGATTTTCGAATGCTACCTTTATAAGTTTATTGACAGCCTCCTTGTTTGAGTGGTTACGATCCTTAGCTATGAATCCGGAGGTCGCGGGATCAAATCCGGCGTGCACAAGTAAATTTATTAGATTAATTTGTGATATTTCGCAATTTATTCATTTTCAATAATATATAGTGTATTTTTGGGTACGTTCCAGAATGGTAGATAGATACTTTTAGTATCAGTGGTGAAAGACCACCATTCAGAATCAAAACGTTTCTCGAAATGGCTTTAGACGTGTTTGGTGACTAAATCTGAATAGCTAGGTATCAGTGGGGTGCATTGCTGTATGACCAAAGGTAGGCTGTGTGTAGTTTATCGTTTTCGAGTAAGAATTCTGGACTGAATGTTTGAAAATGGCCATTACATTATCACTTCCCGCCGATTGTTCCGGCCAACTTAATAAATCAGCATACTAGCTCCTTACCAATTTATCAACAATGTGATTTTATTTCTTTTTAAAATAAAGACAAATATTCCCTGGTTACGAATAACCTGACAATATTTGAAAATCTCCTACTACCATCACAGTAAGCCGAAGATGTTGCTTGTGTAGTAATGGAGGACTTAGCCAGCCGAGGAATTGAACTCACGACGCCTGGGTGAGGACCCAAACGCGATGCCAACTCAGCCACTGAACGGTTTTTTATTTTATAATATTATTTTTATGGTTCGTTTTCTTATGGTAGGCACAGCTTTTCAGCCTTTATGGACAGCACCCCATTGCCAGGTACTTCCCCACCTGCCTCTTCCAACATCTGCTTCCCCTCGGCACTACCTTCAGTCACACCCCGGTTGTTATAGTCTCACTGGCTCCAAATGGCTGGGAGCAGCTGGGACTCTTGTGCGGTAATCACGTAAAATTTAAAAAATCAAAAAAGTAACTGACGAATTGACGATTTTTTTTTACATCCGTAGGTTTTTATATACCTATACTAATAACGCCACCGACAGCAAAGTTAAAAGTCAAAATATAGAAATTTAACATTTATAAAAACAATAACTTTAGGACAATGGCTCCAATATCAAAAAAAGAATAATAATTTTAATAAATATAATCATTGAAGATATATTGTACCCTCCCAAAATGAAACATGACACCGAAAAGGCACAGAAAAGATAATGGATAATGGAACTGGGACTAGAACGAAGGACGTCATAATTTTTTTTTTAAATCGGATAGGTGTATCTGAGACACTATCTAAAGATTAAAAATAAATTCGGATAGAAACATGTAGTAATGATGAAATGCAGCAGCCAAAAATATGTGAGAATTATTTGAAGGTGATATTAACAATTCTTAAAAATCTACGCATGATACCGATCAAAATGACGAAACGGTTTGGAGTACCTGAATCTCAGTGGATCAGAGCGCACGGTCCTGGAAAAGACCATAAAGTCGGGGGTTCGAGTCCCAGTTGCTACCGTAATCTTTTTCTTTCCTGTCGTTTCAGATTTATGTTTCATTTTGAGAGTTGTTAATATTATCATCAATGATTAAAAAAATATTATTTATTCCAAAATTTAAAACATAATAAATCTTTACCTACACATCATTCGACTAAACAAATAAAATAAAATCTGCAGACATTCAAGTCGACTACATTCAATGAATACCTTCACGAAACACCAAACAGATGATCTGTCAATTGATTGCCATCTGGTGATTTTTCCCCGAACCCATCAGCATTCGTTCCTCCGAGCTAAGCTCACGGAGTATTGCGCCATAGGGGTTGGGAGGGGATGGGGGACAAATCGGGCTGAGCTACTCCGTGACAATAACAAAGTGACAATACTCATTGCGAATAGGAAAACAATCCCGGGGGGCGGGGTATAGGGGATGAACCGAATTAATATGATTAAAGTAGGTTCATTGGAGTTTTAGTTTGCAGGTGTGAAATTAATTGTACTTATTTTTAAACATTACATAGTGACTGCTTACGCGAAATTCACTGTTCATTGAACAAAATGGCTTGCTACTATCTAAGAATGGTTTATGTACAAGTTTCGAATCCCGCAAATGAAAAACCACGTACATTTTACTCAATTTTTCATTAATAATTGCTGTGTCTTGTATAAATCATTATATGATTGTATTAATGACTTCATTATATCCATATTACACTGTTTTATTCAATACTTATTTTTGATAAAATATATTATTGTTGTCTCCCTCTAATATTTTATTCTCTTTTGTAATATATCCTTTCTCACTCTCTTGTAGTCTGCACCTATGTATATGATAAATCTGTACTATTCTTTAATTATTATATTTGTCCGGACGAAGCTTGATCTGAGCGAAACTGTTTGAAGTAAAAATAAATATATTCTTGGTTTATGACAAAGCGTTTGATTGATTTAATAATAAAAAATCAAAACAATATTATACTAGCTGTAGCACCCGGCGTTGCCGGAGTTATGAATGTTTTGGAGTAAAGTTTTTTATGTTGTGATGTGTTGCCCCTACAGGCATTCTGCACCTGTGTATTTGATAAATCTGTACTATTCTTTAATTATTATATTTGTCCGGACGAAGCTTGATCTGAGCGAAACTGTTTGAAGTAAAAATAAATATATTCTCGGTTTATGACAAAGCGTTTGATTGATTTAATAATAAAAAATCAAAACAATATTATACTAGCTGTAGCACCCGGCGTTGCCGGAGTTATGAATGTTTTGGAGTAAAGTTTTTATGTTGTGATGTGTTGCCCCTACAGGCATTCTAACTTCCGCTCCCACCCCCACAGGGGTGACAGGTGATGATCCTGGTGACAAACAACCATTCAGAATCGAAATATTCCTTGAAAATAATATGACTAATTTTAGTAAATAGTTCTGAATAGCCTGGTACTACTAAATCGATATATTTTTTTCGGTTGCCCTGGTGAAAAACCATTGTTAAGAACTGACATTTTTTGGGTAGATCTGAATATCCACGTATTTCTCTCCTCTTCCTCATCTCATCCTCGCCACTCTAGTTAATCTATGTAGGTACTTTTATGTTGTATTCACATAAATTATTTTTTTTATTAATTAATATCTTGTCTTTGAAGATTTACTGACATTTGACGCCCGAGAATTATGAAATTATTCTATTGGGTGAGAAACCTGGCAAAATGCATTTTAATTGAGTGTGGTCCGGAGAACTAGCGTCATTGATCCCTTTACCACAGACATTTGTGACATGAAAACGGATCGCTTCTTCGACTCGTTCTTTTGTTCAGCAGCTCAGTTTTGAAATGATTTGGTAACCTCTGTGTTCCTCCCTCCTACAATATGGGTTTCTTCAAGACCCAGATTCACTTCTTCTTGTTCTCAATTAAACCACCCACACAGCATGTCCACAGAAGACATGGGCTGTGAGGGAAATAATTTTCCGGAGTTAATGTTTAAAAAAGCAGTGTAATTAGTGAGAATTGAAAGAAAGGCAAAATCATATTATTATTATTATTATTACTAATAATTATTTACTTATAATTGTTATTTAATTATTATTATTTATTTTTTATTATTTTTTTACTATTATTTACTTATTAATATTTACTTATTTTTATTCGTATATTATTATTTACTAATTACTATTTACTGATTATTATTAATTTGTAAAGCAGCTCATCTCAATGCAGGATTATAATTGTGAGATGAGTCGCTCATTTATTTGTTTTTATGCTTAAATTTAAGAATAAATAAATAAATTTAATTTTGTACGAGGACATGTATTGCAAAGTCTTATAAGAATTTATCTTATGTTCGAAAAAGAAACAATCGCTTTCCTTGTATTACGAGACTACAGACCCACACTGTACAGAAGTCAGGCCAGCAGTTCAGGGAAAAGGGGGCTGTTTGTAGAAGGGGTAGCTTCCCATCTGTCCTCATCTGTCACCTGTCTCCCGGCGGTCGTATGCAAATCGGATTGAGACTTTTATTGCCTTCCCCCTTTTCTGCAACACTCCCCCCTCCCTCAAGCAGGACCCCCCCCCTTAAAAGTCAATCGCGTCACGTGACCGGGGCGATGCGAGAAATTAATTTTTAAAGGATGTACGTTTGGGATTTGGAACGGTTGAATAATTGCTTTGCTCAGGTAGTAACTCCACAAAAGATGAATTGTGTTAAAGGGAGAAACTGTGGTGCAATTGAAACATAAATGTCATATACAATTTATGGACGTTATATTTTAGCTACATGTACATATATAGTCATAGAAACTCATAGAAAAAATAGCTATGATTTAAAATATATACACGATGCGTGATTACTCTATTTCTATATTATTCGTTGACTGACTGCAGACGTGACGTGTGTGCGTACGTTATCGTAGATAAAATTAGTTAAATTTTTCGTTATGTTACCGAATTACTGAAGAGCAATGCTTCATGAGTTCTAGATACTTGTTATTCAATGCACCACGAATTCTAGATATTTATAAATTTAACGCTCCATGAAATCTATCCAGATATTTGAATTTTAATTATTATTGATTTTTTTTTATATATTTCAAATTCAATTTCTCCATAAATTCTAAACATTTGAAATTCATGAATTCTAAATATTTGAAATTAAATGGCTCGTGAATTTCAGATAGTTGAAATCCAATGCTCCATGAATTCTAGAAATTTGAAATTGAATGCTTCATGAAATCTAGATACCTATTTTAGGTTAAATGTTCCTTGTATTCATTTTTTTTTAATATCAATGAAGTGTGCATTCGTCTTAGTTTAATTTCAATGATTCACACAATTTATCATGTACGTCATATTATTAATATTTTAATTTTTTTGTTTTGTATTTGCTGCGTTTTAATAGCCTGTTGCTTTTTTTTATTTTCTCTGAATCGTGGCACCTATATATATATTTGCATATTATATGTTACACACTTATATAACTACCATGAAACTTGATATTTTTTTGTGACCAACTACTTAAAAACTTTTTTTAAATGTAAAAAAAAATATGTTAAAGCCCAGGGTGTTAATCTATCATACGAAGAAGGGTGTCCCGGCAGGCGGTGTTTATTTGTTTTGTATACAAATCTACAGTTTCGTTCCGAGCTTGATGAATTCTTACACACTTAACGAAGAAGAAGAAGCTCACTCTCTACATGAGATTTCAAAAAACCAATACCTTCTCCCTTTCACACAACTTGAATGTTGAACCTTGATGAAATTTCGCATACTTGACATTCAAATTAGGAGAAAAATGACTTGGTAGGGGTAGGGGTAGCAGTAGGGGTAGCGGTAGAGGTAGCGGTAGGGGTAGCGGTAGGGGTAACAGTAGGGGTAGCGGTAGGAGTTGTGGTAGGGATAGGGGTAGCGGTAGGGTAGGGGTAGGGTTAGGGGGAGGAGTTGGACTAAGGGTAGGAGTTAGGGATAGGGATAGGGGTAACACATCATAATCTCAAAACTCCAAGCCATTCATAACCCCGGACAACGCCAGATACTTCAGCTAGTAATTAATAAATAAATCATTATTTTCACAGGTCAAAATCAAATAAACCGCGTAATATATCAATAATAATAAAAAATAAATAAATTGTCATGAGATGTCGTACGTTCTAACCGCGAGTACGGGTATGATAAATTACGCAAATTACTAATCTTATTAAAAAAATCGTTCCAGCTTCGCTAAAATTATACCTTAAACTTCTTCTCGTGGTCATTCATCAACCTCTAGTTTAGAGGATTGCCTTCTACGTGACTTCATTTCTGCTGCAGTCACGTCACTGTTTTTCAAGACGTTTACTCCCTCAGGAAAACTGGGGAAGAGAAAACAGGTATGGCAGGACTTATGTAATTGGAAAGCAAAAAATAGAGTGAATTTAACTGCCACAACATAAAACTTGACTATTAAATTTATTGGAATAGCGCACAGAGCTTACAATCCCCAGCGTAATATTTAATCATTGAAGTGAATATTAACAAATCTTTAATGAAATACGAATCTGATAAAACACAAGAAAATAAAAAGGTATCTAAATACATTCATACGAGAAGATGAAAGCGAAAAAAATGGCGGAATTTAATTGAGGAAAATATTAAATATTCTTGAAAACAATTTAAGAATTATATCGATAAAAATTACGGAACATAATTAGGCCTCATTAGCTCGGTGGTAAGAGCGTTGTTCCGGTTTTTACCCATGGCTGTTTCCAACACCTTTTATCTCGGGAATGCTGGGTATTTGCAGCCTAAGTTCTAGGAGAGATATA
Source organism: Halesus radiatus (assembly GCA_022606495.2). Lineage (NCBI taxonomy): Eukaryota > Metazoa > Arthropoda > Insecta > Trichoptera > Limnephilidae > Halesus > Halesus radiatus. The sequence continues at coordinate 10,304 of JAHDVE020007175.1, read as the reverse complement.
GCATTACTGCTTATGGCTCATAAACTATTGAACGGTGTATTAGCAATACCTGACATCCTGGCTGAAATAAGATTTTATGTCCCTGATAATTTCACGCGAGGCCGCCAACACAGGCTTCTGTTTCTTCCCAGGTGCAGACGGCCTCCATGGTCGAGGGGTAAGGCTCTCGACTACGAATCCGAAGGTCGCGGGTTCAAATCCCGGCGTGCGCAAGTAAATTTTTTAATTAATTTGTGTTGTTTCACAATTAATTCATTTAAAAATAATATATAGTATATTTGCGCACGTTCCAGAGTGGAAGATACTCTCAGTATCGCCCTGGTGAAAGACCACCATTCAGAATTGAAACGTTGCTTGAAATGGCTTATAGCCGTGTTTGGTGACCAGATCTGAATAGCCAGGTATTTCCCCTTTTCCCCCCCCCTTCTCCTTCCCCTCCCCAATCCCTTCAGCCTCACAACGTTCCCCAATTGGGAATGCCATAGTCTCACTGGCTCCAGACGGTTGGGAGCAGTTAGGGACTCTTGTGCGGTAGATATATAAAAAAAAAAAAAAAAAGAACTAACTTACCAATGGTGATGCCTCTGGGAAGACTTACTAGGTTAATTAACTGCCTCGCAGGAAATGTGGATATTTTTCACATGACCTACAATAATTTTAAGCACGAACTTATTATGTTATAACATTATGTTCCTACTTATAACTCTTTGTAGCTATTTTTGTTTTACCTCTGTGTTATATAATTGTGCTAACTATATTTCTGTAATTTTTTATCGCTTTTGCATTGTATTGGTCTTTATAACTGTTTTTGCAAAATAAAATAAATAAATAAGTAAGCCAGGAGGTTCCGATTTCGATTCCCAGATGCGCACGATACTTTTTTTTTTAATATTCTGTGTTTTTTCGGTTTCAAATGTCATTTGAGATTTATTAATGTTAACTGCAATGATAAAACCTGACTATTCTACACGACAAAAAATCAATCGGATAACGCCCAACTTTTAAAAGCACTTGCATAGAATTTTTTTTTTAATGGATTAATTGAAAAACATGATAAAATAAATATTTCAAAGCGCAATGATGGAAATAACGTTCCGTTGTGAAAATAATTGCACTGACCCAGAAAGTCAGGTTAGTTTAGTACAATGACACAAGGGTGTGACCACGTACAAATCGCAAGTGCGCCCCACTGTAGAACTTGGCTGCCACCTCTGGTCGGGAGCCACAAAATATCTGAAAAAAACCCTTGACTCTGTGCCGAAACGGGCGATCCTTTTGACAGATTCGCCTGTCTTAACAAACGGATTGCAATCTTTGGAGTACAGACGTCAGATGGGAATGCTGTCCTTGTTCTACCTGTATTTTAATGGAATATGCTCTGAGGAACTAGCGTCATTGATCCCTTCGGCACCGGTGCATGGTCGAAAAACACGACAAACTCGCGCCCAACACATGCACATGGTTGACATTTGTCACATGAGAACGGGTCGCTTCTACGACTCGTTCGTGTGTTCAACAGGTCGGCTGTTAAATGACCTGCCGGCCTCTGTGTTTCCTCAATCCTACAAGATGGGTCTCTTCAAGACACAGGTTCACTCCTTCCTATCCTCTAAATGACCCTCCACACAGCATCCCCAAAGATGATATAGGATATAGGCCTTGAGGGAAATTATTTACTGTATAAAAAAAAGTTCGCCGCTCGGAATTTGTTTGTTCAGCGCCATTTATTATTATTATTAATTATGTTGTACTATTTGATTCATAAGGCGTACAAATACATAAACATTTTTTTAAAAATCAAAAACCTTTTATGAACACTTCAGAAGCCCTTAACTTCTTTAATGAGCAATATGTCATTTAGTTTCAAAGCTGTTAATTTAATTCTCAAAAAATTGCAATGTCAATAAACTTTAATGGGGAAAGGGACGTCGGAGAATTATTATTTACAAATTCAAAATAATGATAATATTATTGGGCAATACGATAAACATGGTGTTTTTAAAGAGAAAAATATTCATTACGTTTTTTTTTATTTGCATGGGCTTAGCATTTATCAAAATAAAATCAGAAATATTACACATTTCTGACCATTCTAAGCATCTTTTACAAAAACATTTAAAAAGTTGAATATCCTTAAAAAATGCTGTGACGGTTTTTGTTTAATATGTCGATAAGATAAATTTTAAAAAGAACAGTGTGTAGTTTAAATACTACGTAACTTTAATGTTTAAAAAAAATGATGCGGATTATAAATCTTTGGTTAAGTTTATTTACAAAAACGTAACGAGAAAGGATTGAAAATATTTTTCTCCAGTTTAAAAATCATATTCATATTTTAAATATATTGTAAAACATACAATAGGACGGTCAGAAAAAGTCATATTTTTTTAGTAGATTTTGATAAATGCTAAGCCTATGTAAATTTATAAAATATTTTATAAATATTTTTATATTTAATAACATTATGTTTGTCGTATTGCGTAATAATACTATCAATATTTTGAAATAATAAATAATTCCGCTCCGACTTCCCTCTCACCCTTTTAAGCATAAATACCATTACAAGTATAAATATTAGTGCGAAAATTCTTCAAACATCGCCTAGTATTTTTCCACAATATTACCCATAGTATCCAAACTGCGTAAATAATTTAATAAATCGGAAATTAGCACCAGTCTCAAGGTATATCAGGCATGACGTCGCGACGCTCGGAAATAGCAGATAGCAAACAGAAGTGTGAAGGTAAAGTTAGTTTGCCACCGACGGGCGTCGCGACGGAGACGCCGCGGTACTTTACCTACCCCCCACCCCCACTCCTCTTCACGGGTCAGTTGAGAAGCGTCAACAAATAAGGGTGGGGATCTTGAGTAAAACAAGACGTAAACAAAAGACGATCATTTTTTTTAATGATAATTTTTGATTGACGATTTGTTTATCGAACCTATAAAATCAAATTTTAAAAACTTACTTTCTTCAACAAAGTGTTAGCTTTAATGATTTAATTGTGCATATGCTCGTCCATGTACTCGTATATATATGTGAATGAGCTGTGTTTTCCCCACTTTAAAGATTTCTTCTTTTAAACATTTATTTTCAGTTACATTTTTACTATTTTATATCTGTAGTGTCTATATCAACAAAACTGCCTTTAGCTGGCAACGTGATTATAATCACGACCTATGAAGCTTTGCCAAGCTGTACCATTTTACATAATACGTTTTAAGAAAGATAACAAAGGTTCTTTACATGGTGTTTTATAATGTGGAGTGTAAGGTAGGTCTGAGATGGTGATACTGTGAATGACATATGTGTCGTGAACACCTCAATAGGAGAATCTGTGCTGAGGATTTTTTAACCGTGGTACAAGTATTGATCTTTATTGGTTAGTTTTGTTTTAATATTTTAGTTTTTCTATATACATGTAAATTAGGTGTAGAATTTGAAAAGAAATACATTTTGTTCACAGTTATCAAAAATCAATTAAGGGGTGGTGATTTAACCGCCCTAACCATACGAACGTACGTGATACGACCGCTATATCATCGCCCAAACGCAACAAACCGTATCCCGTACGTTCAGGTTAAAAAATAACGATAACCGAAACCCACAAAACGTTCGTGATACGTCGTATACATCAAGTTCGTTCCTGCGTTATCGCTTTTAGAATGCCGAGGTAAGCCGAAGCTAACGGATGTGTTCGGTTGTTGTCGTATTCTCCCATACAATTCACGTCGCTAATCAGTGATACTCCAAGCACGTGGAAAAAAAAACGATGTTTTTTTACCTACTTTTTGAAAAATAACCAAAAGGCAGGGCGGTTAAGTAAATCCTTGAAAAGGGAAGAAATATCTAAATATAGATAGATTAAGTTTGATAATATAAAAGTATATAGGATTGAAAAAGAGAAAACGGACTGTCAAGTAAGTATGATATTATATGTGTTGGATTATGTGTGGTATGATTTGGTTTTATCATGTTTTGAAGTATCAAACACTGCAACAAATATGACAAGACACCATAATATTTGTTTCATATTTTTGCACTTAGTTCATCGAGAAAAATGTTTTCTTAAATCTAGAGCTCCACGGGTCGAAAGTTTTTCAAACATCAAACTCACATATATTTTCTGATTAAAATAACGGTTGTATAAAATTTGTGTTATTTATTTTCCTAACAAAGTAATAATATTTGATTTAAACATGCATTGTTTTCAACGGTTCTTTGTAGTTTTACAGCAAAAACGAGAAACTGTGCTGTAAAATTTTTTCTTGAAAACAATTATAAACTATTAATAATTGAAATGGTGTACTTTTTTTGTTTTGTCCGATTTGCGTTTGTTTTTATCTGGAAGGCGAAGAAAATCTAATTCATCGCTCATTATTTATTGTATGTGACCTCACCTCTATGATTTAAAATAAACATTCATTATTTCCATTGTCTGAAACCAGAAAGTAAGAAATTTCAGTGTAGCGAAACGTTCACATAAATCACCGATTTAGCCAAGTTGGCACTTTGTTAGGAGACACGTAGGAAAACAATAACATCGCTTGTCATGGACATAGACAAAGGGATTAACTACTGCAGAAAGCAAAACGAGACGATTCTTTATAAGAAAGCCGTAATAATAATAATAAACATGGTCCTAGCAAACTCACTGAAATAAGTTCGATTGAAAAGGGTTTTTTTTTAATAAAAAAATATATCTTTCTCTGTCTTGTACGTCCAGAGACATTCTTAGTATTTATGAATAGTGTAAATTAGAAAACCATATTTAATGCACAACTCAATATGTTTGATACGCAGCACATATAGTACTTTAAATAATAAAAATTATTTTGTTTAAACAAAAGTCAGGTTTAAACCTGACTGGCTTAATGGTAAATTTAATCGTCAGTCAAATATGACGTGATTTCAAACATCGCAACATAACCTAAATCAAATAAAATAATCATGATCCAAAATTTAGAACATTGTAAATTAATATAATATAATGTCTCAATTGGTGAAACACGAGAATAATGCCATAAAAAATGTATATCCATCGTAAAAACTTAACTCCTTTATGGTGTTTCGAATCATGTGTAAAGGAATAAAAGTCCCCACACAATGGTAATACAATGTAAAGTTTAAGGGACATCACATTACGGTACAAAAGTTTGTTTTTCCGTCAGAATCGATTTGATTTTATTGCTGTAATGGCAGTTAGGATGCGTGTGGGTGGGTGGAGACATTTATTTTCCGGAAATTCTACTAAAGTATTTGAATAGACTAATACAGATTTCGCTACTGGGAATCGAAGGTAGGAATACCTAGTTCGGTACCTACGCGAGGGCCGTTAGATTAAGTGTATTTCAATTTAGTTAGAAATTGCTGATGATCGAATCTATTTTAAAACTAAATATAAAACACGGATAAGTGAACCACGCTATTATAGAATAGTTGATTAGAATATAATACGGACTGCTGCAAGTTGAACTCTGGGGTTTTTAATGCTAGAAGTGCCAATGTCACATATGCGAATCTTTGGGAAAGGCGATCGTCTGTCAATTTCTAGAAATAAAAAATACTGAAAAAAATTTATGACTTTACACAATACCATTAATACGTATACATACCGCGAAAAATATGATTTTCAATTTATATAGTATATAAAAATCAATGTAGGTTTGTTTGTTTGTCCTCGATGTTCTCAATAATTACTGGACCGGTTTCGCTTAAAATAACACAGTTTGTTCTTATTGGTGCCGGGAAGGTTTAGAAAGTAGTTTGAATGAAATCCGATATGTAAAACTGTTGCTATAACTAGTATGAAAAATATTGAACCCGCCATGTTTTATTTAGGTTGGCCACAGACTGCATATTCAAAAGAGAAAGGTTTTTTTGGGTAGAATGTTTTCAGGAGTAGATATCTACTTAATAACTTTATGATTTAGATATATTTCGAAAAAAATAAACGTTTGGAACGAAATAAAATATTCAAATGAATGTTTCTCTATTTGGAGATAGTTACTTTCGCTGTCAAATCAATTATTGTACCCGAGCAAGGCCGGGTACACATCAGCTAGTATCTAAATTAAAGTTATCATAAACACTTCTAGCATTTTACTATAGCCTAGTAAACGTGATTTTTATTTTATTCTTTTAAATTTGATGTAACTAAATCATTGAAACCAAACATAATCCAACACATATGTTAGCATTGGGTTCTGCAAGTATTTTAGTGTTTTATTATTGTGACAGCTGTTTCGGCGTTCAAGGCCATTTTCAAACTGTGGTTAGGCCACGGTGACACTACTTATTTATATGATTCTATTTTCCATCACCCAATTTCATTTTTTATGATACCTAAAATAATTTATTACCGGTGATACCGATTTACTGAGAAAATAATTATGACAACAGATTCTCTTTTCTGTGGGGTACTTTGAAATCTGTTTTCCCAGCGCTAAATGGCAATTTAAATTTTTCCTTACGTATTATATAATGACGTGACTGCTATTGACTTATTTAAATGTTGTATATTGTTTAGTTGTTGTGAACATACTGAGTAGTGGGGGAATAAATAAATTTCCTCACTTAAGTAATAAATTTTATATTAGGATCATGATTTTTATTAATGAATTTTAAATGTAACGACAATAAGAAAGGATTAAATCATACAATAAAAGTAGAATTTTGTATGTATTTTTTTTTTATTACAAAAAATTACTGATATTTATAACATACTGCTTTAAATAGAAACATTAAGATCGCGTTGGCGAGTGTACACTGTACACACAGATGATGGAATGAAGTAAATTATAACCGTAAGTACAAAGCTCAATCAAGTCCTTCAAGAAACTAATAAAATTGAAAAAGTATAATATAACACTAACTTAACACTTGTATAAGTCGATTGAAGGACTTGAGCTTCAAACTTACGATAACACTTTATTCCATTTAATCTTACGTATTCACCCGCCAACAAACAATTCTTCTCAATATTTAAAATCATTACTTGCTGAAGGTGTTCAACTAAAAATATTGATATCACGCTTCGTTTACCCTTAAACATTAGAATCTGCTAAAGAAGAATAAAAATTCAAATGTGTTGTTACTTTGATGACAACTCGAGCGATAACTCAAACTTAAGTCGACTAAAGTCAACCAACGATCGATTAAACTAAAAAGTTGATCAACTTTATTGAAAGAGAGTTCCATTAATCACTTTTGTTTCAACTTCACATTCCACAAATAGTTGATCAACAAATTTTAAATCGTGTGAACCCGGTATTACTCAAGTTAACGTTCAGGAGATAAGTTTTTTTGCTAGTCGAAATGTCGGAAATGCTTAATATATTTTTTTAAATATTATACTAACTGTAAAAAAATTTGTATCCGGCGTTGCCCGGGGTTATGAATGGTTTGGATGAATGTTTTGAGGTTGTGAGGTGTTATTCTACCGCTACCCCAACCAACCCCCACCATCACCCCCACTCCCACTATCACCACCACCCTCATCCCTTTCCCTGGCCATAGCCCTACCCCTACCCCTACACAGTAGTTTTACTCTTATTTTGAACGTCATGTGTGCAATATATCCTCCAGAAGTACCAAAAATCAGCTTTAAGGGTGGGAAAGGGGGATAGAGGTTGATTTTCGAAATATCATATGAACAGCAACCTTACTCTTGTTTCGAATTTTAAGTGTGCAAAATTTCATCAAACTCGGAATAAAACTGTAGAATAAACCAATTTCTGAAAAAGTGAAGTTATTTTTTTTCTTTATTTATTTATTTTAGAAACAATCAGTACATGTATAAAATAATTGGTGAACAAATTACAAGGTTTTAGAAAATTATTACAAGGATCGGTACCAATGACATGCCTCTATGGAATATCTAGTAAGTGGTTATACATGGTAAAGATAAAAAGGTATATGAAAAAAGTGTATAGTGTATAAGTGTATGTGGCTGTGTATGTGTATGTGTGCGAGAGAGAGCGTGTATGTGTATCTATATGTCTATGTACTGGAAAGTTGTGATTGCGCATTGATGTTAAGAGTAATATTTTTCTTAAATGACGGTAGGGAGTCAATAAATATGTCAGATTTAGGTTTATCTCCTATTCCAGCTTTACATAATTTTTTTTTTGGCATAGACAGGGAGAAAAAAAAAGAAATCTCGGAATTATTTTTCAGAAATCGATACTGAAAGCTGTCCATTAGCTAATAAAATGAACTTAGCTCATAAAATATTGATAATGCTTCTCCATTCTATACGTTACGAGTTCATTGTTCAATAAACTGTTAGAGATGTCTAGTAGAAGGGCCGAACTTAATTTTAGGAGTGTAAAAATGTCCGATATTACTACTCGGATTCCCTCATAACAGTCCATCAAATGTGTCAGCCGTGAGCGTTACTGGAGAAATAACTGTTTAGGTTGTTTATTCTTCAGAGTATAATAGTTATTCTATGTAGGTATGAGTGAGGAGAATATTTATAGAAGTAATGGGAGGAAGTTGGGAAAAGGGTAAAAAGAACCCATGGAAATTTAGCTTAAAAATAAAATATCTACTTATTGAAATGACCGATGAATGCACAAATTGAAATAATTTAATTTTTTCATTATTAATTATTTTTATTGAGATTTAAAAACATCATTGTGATATTTAATCATTGAAGATAATAATATTAACATAACCTAAATGAAATATGGAAACGGAAAAAAAAACAACAGAAAATAAAAAGATTTCAGTCGCATCTGGGACTCGAACCCAGGACCTCTGCCTATCCGGGGCAACCTCATAACCAATGCGATGTCCCAGATTCGACTGATATCATTTTATTTTCTGTTGTTTCTTTTTTTTCCGTTTTCATATTTCATTTAAGTTATGTTAATATTATTTTCTTCTATGATGAAATAATTTAACTCCAAAATAAACCGCTTGCAATTCAAGCATTTCGATTTCGATACGCAAATTGATTGTTAATCAAATTTACTAAATTATAAATGACATCGGTAAACATCGGGATTTAAAAGCGACTCTCTATTTGAATAATCTTTCTTTATCCGTGTTCTTTTCTAAAAAAAATATATTTAATAATTATGGATATTAATATTTTTAACATTTGAACAGTAAATTCTGTTTTACATAGTACATCCTCATAAAAGGTATCTCCAATATTATCGGTACGAAATATAAGACAAAGGAAATTATATCAATCTAAACATCTCATTCATAATCCAAACAGATGAATCCTCTTTACGTCATATTGACTTGTTATTAATCTTGGACAGCTTTGAATAGAATGGTAATATTAATTATGAATGCGAGATGGGGTAGAAAACACACACAGAGGTAAACCGAAGCTCGGGAGGAGACAGGCAGGGGGGGCGAGGGCGGCTAGACTCCTGGGTCCCTGCGTGGACCTCCCCCTCAGAAACAACCCCCAAACTCGCTTATATCACTTTCGCGACGGCGACTTTATATTGGATTGCCATTTGTCAAAACTAAGATGGCAACATCTTGGGTAAATAAGAACTCAAAAACACTTTTTTATAGCGGTCAAACTTTTCAGAATTTTGCTGGAAATCTTTATTAATCCCATTACTTTCAAACAGTTTTTTTCGGATTGTGACAATAACAGTTACCTTTAAGGCATTTTCGACTTGTTGATGATTGGACTAAATTGAATTAATTTGACTAGTTGTAATGAGATCGATCGATGGATGGAGAATATGAATATATTATGCAAATAAGTTTAAATTAACGTACCTAAGAAAACACAGCCATTTAAAGGCGGGGAAAACACATTATAAATGAAAGTACCTCACAGAATAGAGATTTTAAAGTATTTTCTAACTAAATCGGTTTTACCCGTAATAAATAATTTTAAACACTGTCCAATTTAGATTAGGGTGGGAGTAAATAAAATCATAAAAGTAAGTTTTCACAATCAGGATTAACCACTGTTTTAAAATGGCCTCGAACGATTAAGCAGCTATTACAATAATAAAAACTAAAGCACCTAAAGAACTTAATAATATCATTAAATTTGAATAAAATTAAATTTATAAAAAAATTTTAAATGAAGGTTGTTGTTGGAGGAATCTGTTGATGTTTGATTATTGTTTATTCAACGACTTCATTACAAGAACACTAAAAATTAATTATTTGGAAGAATTCACTGAATTTTATTACTGACATTTTTAGTAGGAAGAAATTATTGTAAAACTTGTTTTTGGGTCTCAATCTGGAACTTGATTGTTTGTTCATAACATCTGAAACCAAATGCAAACATCGACCATAAATCGGATTTTTA